>CM053790.1:264494960-264804960 GCA_028749045.1 Cupressus sempervirens
TCCTATTGCTAGGAAGTGATAGTTCCTGTCACTGGGATTTACTTGGTTTTTCATAGATTCAATTTCATGTGTTGTAAATGTATTCATAAACCTTCATCTCACAACTATCATCTCTTGATGGCACACTACTCAGACACCTTTCACAGGCTTATGCTCTCGGATTGACATGTATAGACTAGCCAAGCTTCATCATAAAAATGTTAATTATTTTGTTATTATTTGCCCAAGCATTAGCCTATCATTTTGGCACCCTTGACAAGAAAAGTGTTAAAGGCATGTTAGTTTTCTGATTTGAGTTAGGAACAATGCATTAGGATGAACATTTTTGCAATTTCTAGCCTTACTTAAGTAACTAATCTTAATTTGCATTGCTTAAATCATATAGATGCATTTCTTTAGAGTTTTGTTTTAGAGTTTGCAAGTAGGCCTTAGGAATTAGATTTATTAGTTGCTTTAGAAGTTAATTAAATTTTACATTATCATAAATTGTTGTGAGTTATTAGTAAAAACAAGTAAATTTTGAAGAAAAAATGTTTAAAATGGTGTCTTTTCAATATTGTTCAAGTATATCAATTTTGGTTGAAAATTGTTTCAAAAATACAAAATTTGAAGGGAATGCAAGAGGCAAAATGTGCTTGGTGTCAGGGGTGCTACCCTAGGACCCTACAAGGGGCATTGCATCTTGACCTCACTGGTGGTTGTTGCCCCTAGACCCCCACCTTCAAATTTAAAAACAAAAGAAGAAACTAGTGGGGAAATCGCGCCAACCAAAGGTGACATTTTTAAACCCTCTGTACCTGATGAATGCATCTTAAAAGATATTGATCTTCCATTATCACAACTATGCAATAATTCTATCTTTATGGTTGATCAAGGGAATACTATTGATGAATTTCTAGAGAAATGTGATTTTGTCGATGAACATCTAACCACTTGTTGTTCTAATTGCTATAGGAAAGATGACCAATGCATATGTCTGAATAACCAAGTGCACATGGTGAATGAGGTACAAACTATTTTTAAGTCTCACCATGATAAGAGGGAAAGTGGAAAAGTGTTTCTTGTAACTAATTAAAAATTTCAAACTCAAAATCAATAAGATCAAGGTATGCATTATGTTGGTAACATGTATTGCCACTTTATTTCATTACAAATCCAACATGTTTCTTCAAAAAATGCTTCTTTACATAATATGCATGATAAATGGAATCAAGAATTCTCACAACAACCCATATATCCCTCTTATATTTGACCATATCCATCCTTACCGTCTTTATTCCACCCATCCCACTTATTCCCATCTACTTTATCTCCTTCATGCTTCTTACCATATTCATCATCTCATTCACATCATATTCTATCTACTTCTCCATGTCCACCAAAGGCAACCATATTGCCTCCTACAATACTTCATAATAAGGTGGTTGGAAACATGTGTAATATTGAGCTTTCACAGATCCCTTTACCATACAATGATGTGCTTGCAATTGATAAATCAACATTGGATGTGATTGAAATTGATAAATCAACATTGGAATATATCGATGCACTTAAGGAATGGGATTTTGGTTTAATTAAATTAGAAGAACAATATTATTTATTGAAATATAATCAACTTTTTTCTTCTTTTCTACTTAGTGAATTCCAAATACCTACAAATGAGCCCATACTTCAAATTGCATCAATTTTAATTAGTGGACTCGTGAGTATGTGTGTTAATATCAATCATGCACTAAGTAATTTTAAGCCATATGCATTCCATACTCCACAAACATGCTACCAAATCCTCCAATATCTACATTTATTACTCTTGTACTTATACATATTAATATTTGGAGGCCTATGGTTAAACTATGCATCCCTCACATATTTGTTGACTTTGGACCAATAATTGATTAAGCTCAATCATAAGGGATTATATGCATTAATGGCCAATATGTTACAACTATATGATCTTTATTTCTCATTTTTGATTCTTTCTATTGTCCTAAGATGACCAAATAAACTTTTGATGATTCATTAACAAGGACCAAGGTATTACTATCCATATATTTTTCATTCTTGGTTTTTATCTCGAGATGATCATTCATTGATTACACATGTTGATTTCTTGATTCAAATTCCCTATGCTTTTATATAAAAAAATTAATTTGGGGGTACATTCATTGAATCGTTGAAATATTTGATTTATCTGTCATTTAAAAATAAAAATAAAAGGATCACAAAATCATAGAAGATGTGTTACTCTCTTTGGGTTACCTAATTTCTTTGGTTATCCTAATGATTTTGTGACCTTATAGCATGAAGTTAAGTTGGAAGGAATCCCTCCAATCTTGTGGTTCTTGGATGATTTCAAATCTAGCTTCATTGATTGTTTTAGCGAACCTTGAGTGTTAATTAGCATTGCTATTATATGAACACAAGAGTTTACTTGTATTTATTCTATCAAGTATCTATTCATAGTAATAACTTTATCTATCATTTGTAAAACTAAATATCCTACTTAATGATAAAGCTATTGAATGGATGCTATTTCTTTACTATGCTTGATATGCTTAGTTTTGAGAATATGGTTACAGGTCACTTTTTGTGGTGTGATGATCTTAGAAACAATACCAGTTGATGATTCTTCTCTACACAAGAATTGCATAACACATTATGTTTTCTTTGTTAACATTGTGTGGGCTTGCTAGCTATCTGGTACATATCCATTTCACTTGTGCTTCACTATTCAAGGTCATATGCAAATTTTGGTAGAGGGCATTTGGCACCTTGAGATGAGATTTCTTTTCCATGGTGATTAATCACATGGAGGAAAATGTGTAGTATGGTCTATGGAATTCATGATTATTCTACAACACATCTGATTATACTTTGAATACAGTGCCAACTACTCTACTCCCTCCTTGAGTTGTGTCTCTCTAGAGTTATATGGACATATTGGTGAATACTATTGGTTTTCACTCCATACTCATATATTTGGTAATGAAGGTGTGTTACTTGTAACATTAAATTTTCCTACAATGGATATTTCACAAGCTTCACAAGAGTAGGGTTCCATATCTTTAGGAGATGTCTTCTTATTTTGTCAGCATAGAGAAATATGAGAATCATCATCCTTGTGAGTAATACTCTTACCCAAGTGTCCTAGTATGTTTTGAAGCTCTCCAGTCAGTTTTTAGATTTGGTGGTCTGAGATACATAGATCAAAAATGTTTCTAGTGCAGTGGTTAGTGGTTCCAGTTCTGGTGAGGTTATTCTTGGTGATTGTTTCAAGTTCCTTATGTAATCAAGTCTCAAACAGTGCCTTCTACATGGTCATGGTAAAAAAAATCAAGCTTTGGATGGTATCAATTTTCATCATCCATGTTAGGATTTCATTTCTTTGGTCAATCTATGCAGTTATTGAAAAATTGAAAAAAAGGAAAAAAAGAAAAAAAATAATAATAAAAGATCCAACAATGAAAACCTTCAAGCATTGTTGGCTAGTTAATATCTAAAAATTGGTTTCTGAGGAATGTTAACTACAAAATAAATCCTTAATGGTGAAAACTATTTTTACAGTGCCATTAAGCAGTGAGTGATTGAAAATTGGCTTGCCAACAATCACTTGTCGTTATCAAAATTTAAAAAAATGAAATAAAGAAAAAAGAAAAATGACAAATGCAATAATTGGTGTTCCTAGTTTTTTTTGGTAGTCATTCTTTTCAAGAACACTCATTGGTTTCATTGGTTCTTTCTTTTTTTGGCACCTCTTGTGCCTCATTCTTGCAGCTTTACTCCTCTTCAGTGTGATTCTTAAATCTTTGATCACCCATAGTACATCTTGCATGATCTGTTCCAGTGTTTCAGTGGATTTTGGTACCGACTATATGATCTCCAGTGATTCATTTGATGATGGTGGCCCCATAGATTTCCCTCTTTGTCCCATGTTGGGTGAACCCACAATAGTGGGTTACACTTTTTCGGAGGAAGAAATTCCTCCAAACAAGCGCGGGTCCGAAAAATTACCCGTATAGTTTTGATAGAAGCTCTTTTTCAAAGTTTCGATCGAAACTAATTACTTTCAATAGAAAGTAATTGTCGATCGAAACTAACCGCGCCGAATAGTTTTGATCGAAACTTAAGTAAATTTTCGATCGAAACTTGGAACGCGAGTTTCCTCGCGATTTTAAATTTTTGATCGAAACTTTACTTAAGTTTCGATCGAAACTATGAAACCCGCTAGCATAAATAGCGGCGCAGTCAGATTCTCTCCTCATTATTTCGATCAAAAGTTGGAGAGAGACTGGCATCCGCTTTATCGACCATCTGAAAAAGGTATGAAACATTTGTTTTTTCCTTTTTTCTATTGTTTTAGTTAAAATTTATATATTTTTTCGTATATTTTATTGTTCTTTATATATGTTTCTTTGTATATTTTATTTTACTATTCATGCTTAAGCCTCTAATGTTATTATGAAACTCTAAATGCACAAATAAGATTTTTTTAAAGATAATTTTCATCTATATTAGATCTAAGTATATAATATTGTCTTTTAATTTAAAGTTTAATTTAAAAATTTATTATTTTAGATGTTTTGAAATGTATTTAATTTATGTATTTATTACAATGTTGAATGATTAGATTAGATGTAAATTTATTGTTTAAGTTACATGTAATTTTACAAATAAATATAATTTTGACTTAGAACCATATAACCTTGACCTAGAACCATATAACCTTGACCTAAAACCATATAACCTCGACCTAAATTCATTATTTAAACTATAATCATGACCTAACCATATAGTTATGTACAATAAAACCCTAAACATATATAAGTAAGTACTTAATCACATAACAACTCGCCAAGGGATCCAAACAAAAAACTTCTAATACTATTTAAAATAATTTTACTTAAATTGTATTGTACTTTGTTTCATGGATCAAAAATGGATGATGTAAACTATTTTATAAATGTATATTCTTTCAGCCGTTCATACCCTGTGACATGTACAGTGGATGATTGTGCATTCCAAATTAATTTGCCAAGTGGCATTCGGAACAAATGTATATAAATTATTTAAATGGATTGAACTGAAGTCTAGTTAATATTATTTCATGTGGATGTGTTATTTATTTTACTTTTAGTACTTATAATTATTTAAAAATGAAATGTAAATGTGCTCATTAAGGAATTTGCAATCTCTTATGTTTTTTATAATTGTAAATTATTGTATGTATGTTATTGTTTGCTTAGTAAAACTTTTGATTAGTTCTTTGGATCCCTTGGCTAGGCCTCATTTAGAATTAACTATAATGTCAGTTTGTAAATTGAATTTAAAAATAATCTAAGTATATAATTAACTATATTATAATTCAATCACATGTCTTAACTTGGGTCCAGATCCTAAATTAAATACATATATAAGAATGTCAGAGATTAATTTGCATCTAGGTAAGAATATAACATACATATACATACATACTTGAAACATATATAACTTAGAATGTGTATGACCTAAAGAATACATGTTACAACCTTTAATTAATAAAAGTTAATTATAAGAACATAACTTGATTAAATAATATACAAGTTACATAAAAAAATGTACATCATATAATCTAATGTTCATGTAAAGATTAAATATATTTAACTTAAATTTTAATTCTTAAGTTCCTTAATGCTAAACAGTAGCCCTAAATTATACTAAACCTGGTCATAATCCTAACTGCAAAATGCTTTAATCATAAATTATAACCCCTAATCTTAGATGCACACTTGAAACCATAAAACTTTTCTAAATCTCAATTTGAACCGTAGAGGTCTAAATGATAAACCCCAACATTAAATAGTAAATAATATTAATACTTGATCCTAACTTTAATTATATAAATTTATTTAAACTATGTGTTAAAACCATAATCAAAATTTTTATTGCTAATACAAATCCTAACCCTCAGAATCATACTTCTAGTTCAACATGATGTAAACCCATACCCTAACCCTCTAACCATACTTCTAGCAATGATCATGTACAAACCTATAAGCTATAATCGAATAAATGTTAAACCATGACCCTAAATTATACTAAACCCTAGAATCAAGATGTATGTACACTAAGATCCTAAAATTTGTTAAATTTAAATGCTAAACTCTAATTTTAAAAGCTAGCTAGATATAAACTAATTTAAGTACTAAACCATTATTCTAACCCTAATCATAAATTATAATGGTAAGTTCCCTTATACTAGATGATAAGCCCCAACCCTTATCCTAAATTATAAGCCCTAATCATAATCCTAGATCCATAAATTTAAACCCTGATGTACAAACCATAACCCTAAAAATAATACTAATACCAATGTCAACCCATATCCTAACCCTATAAATAGTACTAATAGAAATGTAAACCCAATGTACCCTAACCCTAGAATCATAACTATAACCCTAAATCCTAAATGCTAACTTGCCTACTTTACTAACCCT
Source organism: Cupressus sempervirens (assembly GCA_028749045.1). Taxonomy (NCBI): domain Eukaryota; kingdom Viridiplantae; phylum Streptophyta; class Pinopsida; order Cupressales; family Cupressaceae; genus Cupressus; species Cupressus sempervirens. The sequence goes on from CM053790.1 coordinate 264,501,434, forward strand.
AATTGATCTAGACTATAATTTCTACTCAGGTACTTGGGACCTCCGACCACATGATCCTAACCCTTTAATCATGGTCTCAATCCTAAATCATAGCCCTAACCATAATTCTAACTCTAACCCTAAACCTAAAACTAAAATTTAATTATCCAAACCCTAACCCTAACCTCAAGATCTTAAAATTTAATTTCTAAACCCTTATATTATAAATGATAATTTACGGGCTAAATCATAAGATTATATATATATAATCCATGCATATCATATCAAAATAATCATATAGAAATATCATTTATGACATGTCCATCATATCAAAATATCAAAAAATGAGTGATATCATAATTTAGCATTATATCTTAATATTTAACACTAAAATAAACTAACCCCTGGGTCTTGACCTTAAACCAAATTGAATATATCAAACTAGATTGAAAGGTAACCCTGGCCCTTAACTAATTAATATTATACTTATAAACCAAATTGAATTAAACCATGATCATAAACAGGTAATTATATATCCCAAGTTAATAGTAGAAACCTTGAATTTAACCTTAAATCCTTTCCCCAACCATTAACAAAATTGAACCATTACCCTAAGATTGAATTGAAACATTAATTCAATTTATTAACTCTTGTCCTAATTAAAACCTAAGCATGTAAACCTAATCAAATAGTACAAACCAAATTGAACCCTAATCCTAAAACTAATTAAACATTGATATCAATGTCTCAAAATGATACATCAATGTTATATATATGTACACAAATAGATCTATATATGCATATGTGTCATGATATATATATATTTGCACATATCATGTGCACGTGTATATATATATGCACACGTATGCATGTATATATACACATGTGCATGATAGATCTATATGTGCAAATATACATATCATGTACATGTATATACACATATATCTATATATACATATATATGCACATATTTAAACTTCGTGGACCTAAATTACATCTGACAAGTTTATGTGCACACATATGTCTAAAACCTTTGAACATTCAATCTAACTTAGATAGATATATAACTTGCACACATGTAGTTCTTAAAAGGTCCCTGAGTTACAAACATTATATATATAACAACATATGTGTTTTAAAATTTAGTTTTCTTTTAAGGTATGTGTTCATTTAAGTTTTAGGACTTTTATATATATGTAGACATGTATGTGCATGTTTAATTTTATTAAAACAATTTAGATACAAGTTTTTTAATTTTGTCAAAGTGTACATGCATATATGTTAATATAAATTTCAAGTTTATTAAATGTCATACATTTTAATTTTAATTTTCAGGTTTACACATTATACATGCACCTACATACATTGACATGGCTGATCAACAACCTTCTATCCCCCCCGAGCAGCCTGTCCCCCTCGAGCAGCCTATACCCGAGCCCGAGTAGCCTATCCTGGGCCCTGAGCAGCAGCCTATACCCGAGCCCGAGAAGCCTATCCCAGGCCCTGAGCAGCAGCCTATCCCCCCTTAGCAGCATCATGTCCCCCGTGATCAGCTACCTATCCCACCTCAAGAGCTCTATGATCGCACTAACCAGGAGATTCATAGACTCCAGGAATCCCTGACTAGTGGCACATGCTCCAGTGTTTATTGTGGTACATGCTAGACTATCTTACGCAGCCTGACATTTATTCAAGATGAGATTCATGGTGCTGCCCCATATTCTGCACATACTATACAGGTTGTCCTTGACAGTAAGAGATGAGAGGTCTCCTCTGGTCTTTCACTCCAGGAGGTGCAGGGCTTGGTGCCCAAAGATGTCCTGAAGAGGGAATGTTTCCCTCATTATCTTTCACAAAAGCATGTGAAGGGGTATTCTCCCCTTATGTGTATAGATCCACAAATGGCTGCATTGATATACCCATGCTTCCTTGCTGCCCATGGTCGTTATCCAAATAACGACCAAATTCCACTCTATTTTTCCCGACAGCTTTATGCAAAGGTTCGCTTACGCAGGGCGGTGAACTACATAGATTTACCAGGACATTTAGGATAGGGGCATGGTAGATTGGCTGATAGGCAGCCAGATCATCCCCCACTAGCACATAGATCGATTATCAGAGAGATGGCACCTGCTATTTCCCCTGTGTTAGGTCCATCAGCTAATGAGGCCATGCATACCACTCAGTCACGTGGGGTCCTTCAAGGAGTTAGAGAGATTGCAACAGCTGTCAGATCTATTTCGAGTGATGAGGTTGGTCAGTATTTGATGTCTCGTCGGCATTCCAGATCATCATCCTATGCTTCATCTTCAAGAGACTTGTACAGTGCTGCAGGCATCCCTTCAGTGGCTAGCTTAGAGGGTCTCACTGGAGTGTTGGCACGAGATACTATGATTGGTTTGGATGAGGATTTATTAGATACATATAGATTTGTATCAGAGCATCTTGGCATACCCATATCAGATGTTTGAGGTCGTGTCCATGGTAGTACTAGGACACATCCTCAGCCATATTCCTCTCATCGATCATGTAGTGGTCATGGTGGTAGTGCACATGATGATCCATCTACTGACCACTCTTTTGATCCACAGAGACATATACATACCACAGACCCTTCAGCCAGTGTTACAGTGCAGGCTCAGAGTTCAGATGTGGGCCTTGATGATGTTGATTTGAGCTTGTCGACCACAGGGTGGATGGACTTGTTGACACGTGATGATTCTACTTCTATGCCATCTCATGTACATATTCCACTTGGCTCATCATTATTAGGACATGTGCCAGTCACCAGCCATGGGGCCCGCGTAGATGCAGAGATTGAGCTTGATGCAACGCAACGAAATCTAGATGCATTAGTGGACACGATCAATGCTAGGCAGTCCGAGTATTATCAGATGCCACCATCTACACAAGTAAAAAAAATTTCAAGTTCATGTTAAAATTTCAATCATTTCAAACTAATTTAATTTAGACATGTGCATGTGTGCACATGTACATGTATATCATGCACGTAGATTCAAATGTAATCATGTAAAGAAATTTTAATTTGATGTGTTTCCCGTGTACGTGTACAATGTAGGGGGACGAGCCTATTTTTACTCCAGCTTTGATGCTAGATCGTGTACGTCGTCAAGACTCATTGGATGATGTCAGTAGTGGACAGGTAATGTTTATTTATGTTTTGATTAAATACATGTACATGTATTTCAATATCACTTTCTCTTGATTAAATGTATGTATGTATTGATATCACTTTCTCTTGAATTTATATATAGGGGTCAGCACATCCTAGTGAGCACCTTGATACTAGTCAGTCTTCAGAGCGCATTGTGAGGAGGCGTGGCGATGATAGTCCTGCACGTGATGATCTATAGTTTTTTTATCTAGATGATTTGTTGTAGACTTTCATCCAGAGAGACATTCATTTATGTTAGATAGACACTTTATATACACACATGATGCATGTTATATTTATATTTGATTTGATATAGATGTACCTAGATTTACATGTCTACATGTGTGCACACTATATTTATATTTGATATTATCTTCTGATAGATCTCTAGATAGATACATGTTTTTGTTATTTGTTCTCGAGATGATTGATACATGTTGCATTATGTTGTGGAATCTAATGTACATACTAGATCTAGATCTAGTATATTATAAATTGTTTCTATCTAAGATATGTAAGTAATTTATTTAGATATGTACGTGCATGTTTAATATATTGATTAAATTTAGATATATATATATATATATATATATAGTTCATGTAATTTAAATGTTTGGTAATGTATTGAACATGTATTAAATGTTAAAGTATCAGGTAATTAGTTGTACATAATTCCTAACTTGAGTAAATCTATAGAACTCATCCCTTTCATTTGTACACATATCCTAGAATTTTATCCCCTTAAGCCCAATGTTGTAAAATTCAAGTCCAACTTAAAACATGTACATGTTCAAAATTTAGTTTAAACAAATTGCAATTTGAACTTGAAAGCTCACATGTCAAGTAATTAGTTAAATCGAAAGCTCACATGTCCTAAAATTGAAAGCACATGTCCTAATTAGTTAAATTGAAAGTGTACATGTGTTCTAAAATTGACAAGTTAAATGAAATAGAAAGTCCAATATAATAGAAAGTTAAATGAATTCTTGCATTGAGTTAAAAATGAAAGAGTAAACGTTCAATTTAGAAAATTAGTTACTGGACACCAAATTTCAAATTGTTCAACACAATTTGAAATAGTTTGAGCCAAATTTCAAATTGTTCTTGAGTTACATTTCAAATTTTAATCATAGTAAAATTTTAATTCAAGTGCACACATGTATCCTAGGATTTTATCCCCTTAAGCCCAATGTTCTAATTCAAGTCCAACTTAAAACATGTACATGTTCAAAATTTAGTTAAACAAATCACAATTTGAACTTGAAAGCTCACATGTCCTAAAATTGAAAGCTCACATGTCAGGTAATTAGTTAAATTGAAAGCTCACATGTCCTGAAATTGAAAGCACATGTCCTAATTAGTTAAATTGAAAGCGTACATGTGTCCAAAAATTGACAAGTTAAGTGAAATAGAAAGTTCAATATAATTAATTTTACAAACTCCTAATTTCATCCTCTTAAGACAAGTGGTGTTCAAATTTCTTTCCCTCAAGGTGCACATGTCAGGTAATTAGTGTACACACATGTACATATAAGTTCATAATTTCTATAATTAATTACTTTAGAAAATTCAAAATGAAAGAGTAAAAGTTCAATTTAGAAAATTAGTTATTCCACAAAATTTCAAATTGATCAAATGATTGTTCAACCAAATTTAAAATAGTTTGAACCAAATTTCAAATTGTTCTTGAGTTACATTTCAAATTAGGAGTTGTTTCTATCTCATATCAAGTGGATCAACTCGTTCTTGGATAACATTTAATATTTTCTCATGATCATCAATATGGAGCCTCCACTTACGTATTCCAGGTCCTTTGACTGGATGAAGAGTTAGACCAGTGGCAATAACATGGTTACTATATTGATATACCTTATTGTTAGGTTGATAATCAGTGAAATGAATCCCACTTTTAAGTACTTGTATTTGCTTCAAATATGTTCCTTGTACAACAACAGAACCTACACATGTACACATTTAAAAAATACATCAATCTTGAATTTAAGTCAAAGAATTTGAATTCATTAAAAATATAGATACTTGACATACATATATACATAATTCAACTATATACTAACCTGTGGGAAAAATAATTTCATCACTTATTTCAGTCTTTGTTAGCTTCTCTCTTTCCATGGTGCAACGTAATAAATAATAGCTAGCACCTTCTACATTTTTCGATTCTGCTATGACTGCAAAAACATTTCCTACATAAACTTATATATGTCAAAATTTTGGATACACGTCATTTACATAAGTACATATATATAATAAAAATTAACCAAAATTATGAAAAATGTATACATGTACATGATCCAGGTATATATATAGTTCATACATACCAACTCTGATCAATCCTGAAATATGGTTATAATCACTAGAAATCAATGGAATATCATCATAGTTTTCCTCCTCAAACTCATTCGTATTAATAACATCTAGTGGCACCAAAGTCCATTCACCCACATATCCACATTCTTGATTAATGCAACCACTATAGTCTTCATCAATACAATTAGGAAAAAAACATGAGTATTCTCTTGTATACAATGACCAAACATTACTATTTGTACTCATGACTGAATGCAAAGATTGTGTCTTCTCTACCCTCTTGCATGCATGCATTGATCTTCTATCAACCCCTGAATGTGTACACAAGGTCCATAATTTAGTTAGAGATCATCTAAGGTAACATATTAAATATAAATTTAAGATTCAATTTAAAAATATGAACAAATTAATTTATATATACCTGATACCTCCCAAAACACTCTAAATGGTATGACTCGATCCGCTTCTGATGATGTGTTATCTATATTTGTTGGCACCAAAAAATGTGTTTTGCACCACTCAACCACATCATGAGCATTATTAATGTGATATCCTTTATAGTCCATTTGATACTTTCTTAAAGCACGTTTGATACAAGCTCCTGCACCATCATGCTCACCCTTTCCATGTCCACTCTCAAAAAAACTCCAAATGTGTGGTATATTAAGGTATCGATGATATCTACATAATGCATAAAATGGTCTAGCTGATTTAAATTGTGTTGCACATCCATCTAACCATACCAAATGTTTTTCTATTTTAATGTTTTTGTTTTTCAAATATTCAAAAAATGTTTTAAAACAATGTTCGACAAAATGTGTGTCATGTTCTTTGTCATCACTAATATAAAAGTGATACTCTTTTTTAATGACTCGTGCTTGATTTGTACTTTCCACACCATCCATATCAATTTGTGCATGTCGATAAGACACTTGAACCATAATAGTAACCTGCTCTGTATAGTAGTATTCTGCTTGAAGTTGTTTTTGAGATACGAAAGAGTAATTCTCTGCAAAGTCAACAATAGATAGAATTGTTCCAAGTGGGAAAGTTTCTCTTAGTGTTTGAAATTGTTCTGCTTGCCGCTTAGCAAAAAATGCATGGCGTATATATGGTTGAATCAATTTACGAAAATTTGACATAAATTCTCCAGCCGATATCTCATCCTCTACATATTCTAACCTTGTTGATTCTTTTCCAGCTTTTGTTTCTGACTTTATGTACTTATATCTCTTACATTTTACCATCCTTGTCGTATTAGTATCTTCTTCTCTCAAAGGAAATTTAGTCAATTTACCACATGTTTCACAAGTTCCTCTTATGCAATCTATTTCACGGACACAATCATTTGGTTTGTCACATAAGATTGATGTTATGAATTGACTCGATCGTTTAGGAAAAGTATTTTGAGAAGTTTCACCACTTTCTTCTATCATCTTCCAAAACCCTTCATAGTATAGATCAAATTCAACATGATATCGACAACAACATGTTTCAAAAGATTTATTTATCTTCACAAAATAGGGCTTCAATCTTTCAAACATTGTTTGTCCAATCTTTATGTTAGGATTTAAATTACAAAATGAGAGATACAATTCATGTTGAGTGACATCCAACCAATGTTTTGCGTGTTGAATATATTCCTTGGGCCCAATCCTCTGCTTGATGATATCTCTTGTATTTGGTGAAGGATGAGTATTATCAATCCAAAATTGAATAACTAAGTTCTTAACTGTTTCCCCAATCATGTCAGATTGAGGAGCTCAACACATTAGTGCCCAATTGCCTTCTAATGTACTATCATTCAAATTGTTTCTCCTTTTTAGATAATGTAGTACTGTCTTCCGACTATACCTGAAATGAGATGATAATGAAGAGATCTGTCTATTTTGGGATGTTTTCTTATTTAAAATAGATGTTAGTATCACTCTTCGTGCAATGGATTTATCTGTAGATCTAGTTTTTTTCCAAATGGAATGTAACCCTTCCTTAACACTTTCAACAATATATTTTTCTAGTTTAGAAGTCCTCATCTTTTTTATACTTGTATCTATACCCAATAGTCTCAGTGGCTCTTTTAATTCATCTTTGAGAAGTGAAATTGATAATAGTTGAGTTTTCTCCACTGTTGATAGATTCTCAAATTATGCAATTATGTCTTTAGACTTTTTATTCAATTTCCTCTTCGTATTATGTGTAGGTTGATTAGCATATTCTCTCAATGTTTCCACATCCATTTCAATTAAATGATCTATGTTTCTATGATTAATTTTTCTCTTCGATCTTTGAGCTAAATTAACATTCTCATTTGTTGTTTGATCTCGGGCTGCACAAGAAAAAATGAAACAAAGTCTTAAGATACAATCTAGATTTAGGGGACATATATGTATACATATATACATGTTTAACTCAAGAGTGAAATATTATGTACTTGATTAAATTATCTAACCTTCAGATGGTCCTTCTTCAATATCCATTGCTTCATCTTCAATTTCCTCATGTCCAACATTTTCATCATCTACTAGACTTGCATGTGCACGATATAACAAATAAAATCAAGTAAGTTTATAAGGGGAAATATCGCTCACTAAATTTAAAAATTAAAGATATAAAGTTTGATAGAGACCTAGAATTCTAGAAAGATCTATATTATATACTTGCAAGAGATGCACATGTACTTGTTTGAACTTGGGATGAACCTTCTCCAATGTCGATAGGTTGTCCTGGTTGACTACGTCCTAAATAAATTCATTTATTTAATTTTAATCATAATCTAATAAACCTTAATGGACTATAAATTATTAACATAATTGAATAAACAAGGTAATTCCCATGCTAAATAAATTCATAATTTAAATTTATTCATAATGTAATATTCACCCTAAGGACTAATATGGACATAATTGGATAAACCCTAATGGCCTAAATATGAACATAATTTCAAATAAACTCTTAATATTAAGTTAATCTAGTAATGCTAATTTAAGATAAATATGATATTCCTAATTGGATTTAAACCCTGATCCTAACTAAATAAACTAATTAAATACATTGGAAAAAAGATTGTTCATGTGTACCTGATCTAAGATAGTATCTTGCTAGCATTTTTTTGACAATTTTCATCTTCTTGTTCCTTAGTTCTTCTTCGTGCATAATTACTTGCTCTTTTATATTTATTGCCCATGTCATAAATTCTTCCTCCAAAATTTGAAAATAGGTTGAAGTTTGTCAAATATTTCTTTCTACCCAATTCAAAAGCCAATAACTTGATTTCACATAAATGCAAATTGTAAAAAATGAAACTCATATTTATATACAATTTTTTTTTTTTTAAAAACCTCTTTATTAGCTGACTAGACAAAAATCCTAAGGAGCTGACTAGAAAAACACCCCTATGGTCTGCTTCTAAGGGGTTAACCCGCTTTCCTAGTTTCGATTGAAACTAGGTGGATAGTTTCGATCGAAACTAGGTGGATAGTTTCGATCGAAACTAGGAAAGCGATTTGCTAACTGCGTGGTTAAGTTGCCAATAGTTTCGATAGAAACTAAGAAATTTTGTTTCTATCGAAAGTTTGTAAAATAATTTCGATAGAAACTAAGTTTCTATCGAAACTAGCTAGTTAGAAGCCCCCATGAATAGTTTGAAGTTTTTTCAATGATTTCCTTTCTTCGGAGCTGAATTACCAGGTTCAAATGGACACTAAAGACCTGAAATTGTACATGATTGAAGTACTCTGAACTAGCTTTCTAATGACTATGAATTTGGTGCTTTTCAAATTTTTTAGGTATATATTTTTTAACATGAATTAAATATAGGTTTATTGTAAAAAATAAACTAAGATATTCAACGCTCATGGAAAAATAGTAAATATAAAAATAAAATTTTTGAAAAATAAGTACGATCTTCGTATTTGAGTCACCTTTCAATCAAATTTTACTTTTTAAAAATTGGGTAAATATATAATAAGTTACATGTGTCAAAAGCCACATATGTCTAAATTAGTGTTATGCCAACTTTAAACTACAATAAAATATGAAATACTAATGATAAAGATATAAGACCAACTCTACGGTTTAGGTATGGATGTTAACAAACTAAGTTCAAAAGAATCACATTGATATCTATTGTAGAAAAAAAGTTGTGTGTCAAAAACAGTGTCACTCTTTAAAAATTAGGTTTTTGATATCATACCAATTTTTGTAGGAGAAAAAATAATTCAATAAAATAATTTTTTTTTCAAAAAAAAAAAATAGATTTAGAATCTAGACACCAAATCCTAAAAGACTCTAGTTTACTTCATCTTCAAATTCCTAACCGTTAAACATGAATTTGCATTTGAAAGTGAACGTTTTCTTAAAAATTCAGAGTTCAGTGTCAGTTGAGGCAAAAAAGTGTAACCCACTATTGTGGGTTCACTTTGTTTTATGGTTGCTTCCACTGGTCTTTTCTTTGCTACTTTCAGTCAAATGGTGGTATTTTGTGGTGTTTCAATTCTAGATGCTTCTCTTCATTCATTGTTGTTGATTCCTCCATTTTGGTGACCACAACTACTGAGTTGCTCTATGTTTTGACATTGATCTCTCTACACATGCATGTTGGTAAAACAATCAATTTTGTTTTTCATTATTTTATCTCTTAACTTTATTTGTATTGCTTATTGTATTGATCACTATGCAACACCCCTACATAGCCTCTTCTTGTTTCCCATGGATGATCAAACTTTAATTTTGGGGGAGGCATGTCATCCTATTAACTTTTATCCATCATCCTTAATAATTCCCTCACACTATTCATTATATCCATCATACAAAAGCCTTTGTTTAATCTCTTATCTCTCCTATTTCACCCATTTAAACAACTCTTGTGCAAATTGAGATACATTATCCTATATGAAACCCTTTGAACCATGATGTTATAAAAAATTGATTGAAACAAAAAGCAAAAGAAAAGATAGTAGAGAAATAACTTATGAAAATTTGAAAGAGATATCCCTACTAAAGAAGAAAAAAATAAGCTTGTTATGGGATTTGTGTTTATGAGTTATCATGGTTCGACATGGAGACAAAGCTAAAAATCATAAAACCTAAAGCACTTCCAACTAAAACTAAAGACCTCTTGATCATAATGATCGCATGAGGACGTGCAATAAGCTGAGTTGGGGGTAATGATAAGAGCAATTAATATCCTAGATTATGCCATATTTTACCCTTCATATAAGCCTTCATGTTCATTTTAATGTTCCATTTTCTCCTTCTATGTTGCATATGGTCTAATATTTATGAGTAATATTTAATATAGGTATTAGATAAAATATGTGAATAAATAGATGAAATTGTATTTATCTAACAAGTTGATAATATGCTATGGTTCTTCCAGTCACCCGCTATGTATCTTCATGTAGCTCTTTCATCAATATAAAACTCCATCAACTTTGAAATAAGATACATTTGTTGTACCCTACATAAATATGTGGAAAGGGCCTCTCACATAATACGTGAGGCTGATATGCTTTTATAGGACTATGTAACTCCCTCTCCACCAACCATTCTATTTTGGTATTGTAAACAATATTATCAAGCTAGCCACATGCCTTAATGGCTAATTCTCCACATATAATATTTGTATGATGGTTAAAATGGTATCAAGTGGAGTAATATGTGAGAGGACAAAAATTAACATCCAAACATAGATCATTTGTTGTTTTTGTTGATAACGTGACTGAGAAATACTTAAGTTTCATAGCTCACATGGACAAGGAGCTCATTAGTCACCTCTTTCCTATATTCAGATTTTGTTATATATTAGCCATTTCAAGCCATGACTTCAAATTTATGGGTGAACATAGTGTTATTTTGATAACAATAAGTTACCTATTTTTGGCATATAACAGATTTCTATTCTATTGCCACATATTGTTTATTGTACATATTATCAAAATGGTTCTAAACCTATTATAAGCTTTTCATATAAAAGCAGTGTAGCATACAGGAGAGGTAGATTTGAATATATCATTTTCAATAGGGAGAAATTGTTGTATGTAGTTTGAGACTGCATTATTTTGGAGTAAATAAAACATCAGTTGTCGAATGATCACAACAGTGTAGATCTTGTTTTTGTATGCATCGTGCAAACTAAGGAGTTTGGGCCCGCTCTTTGGTGAAGCAAAATGGCATTTTTGTTTAGTGTAATTTTTTAATATGTTAGTTAAGCATTCAATCTCGTAATTAGTCTATTTGATAAATTAGATGTTTAAATTTTTATCTGTTTATTGATTTCTTGGATCAGTTATTTTAGATCTGAATTTATTATTTATATAACTAGTAATGTTATTGTTATTAATTATTGTTTCTAATATTCTATAGATTAATGTTTATTTACATTTTTGAAATTCTTGTCACTGGGATTTACTTGGTTTTTCATAGATTCAATTTCGTGTGTTGTAAATGTATTCATAAACCCTCATCTCACAACTATCATCCCTTGATGGCATACTGCTCGGACACCTTTTGCAAGCTTACGCTCTTAGATTGACACATATAGACCAGCCAAACTTGATCATAAAAATGTTAATTATTTTGTTATTATTTTTCCTAGCATTGGCCTATCAATCTACATGATGAACAACTTCCTACCGTGGCCTATTTAGTTTAGAATATTATGTTTGTACATGCATGAATTTTATGCAGATTGTAGGTATTGGGTATCGACTTCCCTGAATTGTCAAGATGAACATACCCTATCACAGTATTTCAAAGGTATAAGTGGGGAGATAACTATTGAGTCCAAATCCTAACCTAAGCCAATTGTCCTAGAAAATTGGACAAGTATCTAAGTTAGTTTCACCCATCCAAATTCATCAAGTGATGTGAATTCATGATTTTGACCCTGGAGTTTCATTATTTTCTTTGCCTTTAGTTGAGTTATCATTTTTGGTTTTGTGGATATGTCATGATTTTTTGTTATTAATAAATCAAATTAAAAGATAATTTGATGATTTAATTTAATAGAAATTTTATAATGAAATTTGATATTTTATTATATTTAATTAGTTGAGAAATTAATTAAATAAAAGAATTAAATTTAAAGATTTTATTAAAGTTCTATTTTTTGACTTATTTATATTTATTTAATTTAATTATAATTATTTACAAGTTTTATTTTAATAATAAACTCTAAATAATGTTATTAATTAAGTTAATAAATATATTATTAAAAACATCTCATGATTAATTAAAGTGAGAAATAAAATTAATTTAATAAAGATATTTTAATTTAAATTGCTTAAAGTTGTTGCATGAAAATTTTATAAAGAAAATTCAATATTTAATCACATTTAATTAATTGAGAATTTAATTAAACAAAAGAATTGAACTTAAAAGATTATATTAAAGTTCTATTCTTGATGTATTTATATTGATTTAATTTAATGATAATTATTTAGGAGTTTTATTTTAATAATAAACTCTAAATAATATTATTAATTAAGTTAATAAATATATTATTAAAAAAATCTCATGAATTAATTAAATAAAAGAATTCAACTTAAAGATAAAGTTTTAGTTCTAATTTAGGCGTAATTATATTTATTTAAATTAATGATTATTATTTAAGATTTTTTATTTTAAATAATAAACTCTAAATAATATTATGAGTTGAATATTATCTCCATGCTCTACTTGTGAAACGAAAATGCCAAACTTCCTCAAACCTGCAAAAAACTCAAGGCAGAAGTTCTTGCAAAAGAAATGGAAAAGGAACTCTAAGAAATCAAGCGCTCATAAGAATAATTGATAGAGATCTCCTCTAGCCATAGATCAAAGATGGCTCCATAATGATTCCCAAAACACACAAGATGCCAGATTTGCAATTAAAACATCTAATAGATTTGAGGTCTTTAAACATCTTGTAGGAGAGCCCCTCAATCAGCATCGGAATGGAGGGTATCTACTCCAAAAAAAAAAGAAAATATTTGCATGGAAGCCATTTCAAAAATTCCTCCTGCATACGTAGAGGTATCTAAAATCCCTAATCTTCACTCTTTTTTCATAGTCAAGCATTTAGATAATTAACTCTGAGTCTTCAATTTAACGAAATATGCACATCCTAAGCTTCATAAACCTCCTTTCATTTCATTAAGTTAGTCACCTCTAGCATCACCTTAGTCAGGAAGGTTTTCATCTAATTCAAACCTTCCATCATCATATATCCCTCCACATCGCCGAATCTCAAACAAGTCCCCTCCAGCAAACCCTAATTCACTTGCTGGTGTGACCCCATATAAAGCATTAGATAAGCCAACTAGGATTTTGATCAAAGAAGTTGAAGACACTTGGAGTGAATTTCTTAAGGGAGGAATTTTCACAATTTGGAATGGCCCTCAGAGAGATTTCCCTCTATTATCTGATTGGCTGGAGGAAAACTGCGAGGACTAGGTAAGTATTTTCCACTATTCAGATAGAATTATGTATTTATAGTGAAAAGAATAATCTATTAAAAAAGAATTTATTTCAGTCTCTGAATGTTTTTTTAATGGTCATTGCATTAAATTCATAGAATGGTCACAAAACTTTAATATAGAAAAGGTAGAATGTATGATGCCTTCCTAGTTTATCTTGCCATCTCTCCCTCTAGAGTTATGTCAAGTAGACATTATTAAGTCTATAGGATATGTGGTTGGTGAAGTGAAAGGTATTGATGCATCCTTTTATTGTTGTAATGGTGTTAAGATGCTAATTAATGTCAACTTTAATCATCCATCAAAGTTTAAGAAGGAATTTATCACTAACAAAGCTTCATATGTTATCAACTTTCAAATATATAAAGGGGATATAGTTGATATCTTAAAATTTGATGAATTACATAAAATTAGACCCAAAATCTTCCCCCTCGCTTCTGATTTTAGAAGTAATTTCCCCTAGATGAGAATAATGAAGAACAAAAGAATTTGGGATCACAAAGGATAGAAATCTCCAACAAAATATTAGAAAGATCATGCATTTCAGAATGAGTTGCTTTATATTGAAGATACAAAAGAGTGCTTATCAGATAAAAGAAGGCTTAAATCAATAGTAGTAACTAAATCCAAAGATAAAATAAAGATGGATTTGAATGGTTTGTCTCTCAAAAAATAGAAAGGAAAAAAGAAAAAGGAAGTAGAAAAAATTAGTAAGGACACAAGCAGAATTGGAAATGGAAATTATGGCTCTATACAGAAGCAATAAATAATCAATGATAGAGTATTTGAAGTTCCAGAGAAGATTGATACATCAATTATAAAGATCACACACAAGGATGCAGAGCAAGAGAAAATACCAGCTATTGTCCAAATAGAACTTGAAGAGGAAAGCAAACAAACTAGTATTGGAGGAATGGGGAGCCATTCTGAAATAAGATAGCAACGAATGCCAAGGTTGTCTCCTCCTCCAATACAAATCAAAAAAGGGATTTGGATCAAAACAAGGAAATATTAAGAAAAATAAGAGAGGTAGATAAAGGTGCAAAGGAATCAGGAGAGTTACAAGTCAGGGCTTCAGAAATGTTAGAGATTCAAAATTTAGGTGAGGCAAAAAATGCTCTTCTTTTCTCATCACCAAAGGCTAGGGTGGAGGAAAATCCTCCTAGAGCAAAAAGAAAGGATTCTCAGTAGTAGGCTCCAAATATAAATGTTGAGGTGGAGTTGTCTACTCCTAGAAACAAAGGATCTAGAGGTGCCTCTAAATTTTGGTAGGCTCTTGATAATCATATCTCTTCACCTTTTAGTCCAGTGGTTAACCAGCCAGATGTGAGGGATAAGGATAGAGATATAGGAGGTTCTATTGTTAAAGGTGTTCAGAATTTTCTAAACAAGGAACTAAATTCCCCTCTAGAGGAGGGTGTGCTAGATGTAGATGACAAGGATCTAGATCAGCTATCTGAGGAACTAATTTAGGTCTTCAGTTTTGACAACATTAATAACAACACTGTCTCCTAGAAAGAGAAGTTGATACAAAAAATCATCAAATTGGGAGGGAAATATTATACAGCTAAGGATCTTAGAAGGGACATATTAAAGATTGAGATGGAGGACAGTTTAATGGAATGGTATGAGAATCATGGAACCAAATCAAAAGTAAATCATGAAAAGAATAGGGTAGGCACTAGCAATATGGTAGAACTCAACCATGAGGTTTTGGATAAAGATGACATCAGAAGTAAGATCTATAGTGAACTAGAAAATGAGGAGTTTGGCAAAATAGGGGATATTATTTCTCCTTTAGCACATAGCCCAATTGATTATCAGTAAGATCTTGGTTTACATATGAATCAGGAAGGACAGAGTTCTCCAATTTATGGCAAATTAAAAGGAAAAAGAGGTAGGAAATCATTGAAGGAGTTAAGAGAGGCTGAAGGACTTTGCAAGGAACAAATAAAAATTGATGAACTACCTAATATGGGGAAGGGGAAGTGCCTTCCCAAGGCACCATGAGGATAACCACATGGAATGCTAGGTGCCTAAACACGCCTATCAAAAAAACATTAATTAAACAATATCTAAAGAATTTTAATTCAGAGGTAATTTTAATACAAGAAACAAAATTAAACAAGTTAGAAGGTTCTAAATTAAATAAGATGCTAGGTATATGGGATTCATTCTTCCTAGAGGCAATAGGTGCATCTTGTGGCTTAGGTATAATTTGGAATTCAAAGAAAGTAGATTTGTAGTACTTAATAAATAGCAATAATTAGATGTGTGTCAGTATACAGAGTCTAAAATCTAACATGAAATTTATTCTAATTAATGTGTATGGTATGAACTATCTTATAGGGAAAAAAGTTGTGCGGGATGAATTAAGTTTGATTTTACTTAATTACAAAGATAGTCCTATTATTATGGGTGGTGATTTTAACACCATTATAAGCTTGGATGAAAAAGTAGGAGGTATACAACACCTTGCACTTTCATCTCTAGAATTTAAAGCATGGATTGATAAACATAGTATGATAGAAATCTCGTTAAGTAATGGCTCGTAGACATGGAATAGTAAAAGAAAGGATAATACTTATATCACGGAAAAGCTAGATAGATTTTTTTATAGTAGGTAACTTTACAAATTATAATAAAAGCATTCAATCCTCCATTCTGCCTTATGCAGGATCAAACCATTTTTTGGTATGCATTGAGCTCTTTGAACCATCTAAACCATTTAGAAATCCATTCAAATGTGAAAAGATGTGGTTTCAAGATCCGATATTCATTGATCTCATTAGGAAGTGGTGGACTCAAGCGAGATTTGAAGGATCTAAAATATTTATTTTTATCTCTAAGCTGAAAATGTTGAAACAAAACATTCTAAGGTGGAATAGAGAGCACTTTAATAATACTTTCAAAGAAAAGGTGGAGATTGAAGAAAAACTAAAGAAGCTAAATCAGGATATTATAAAATATGGTATGAATTATGAGAATTACTTTTTAGAAAAAAAACTTCTTGCAAAACAGGAAGATATCCTTTCCAAAGAGGAAACTTTTTGGAGGTAGAAATCTAGGGATAAATGGTTGGATGGGGGAAACCATAATACATTTTTTTTTCATAACTCTACCATTTATAATAGATCTCTAAATAAAATCACTAGCATCATTAACCCTTTGGGTCTGCACACAAAGAACCCTCAAGAAATAGCAGATATGTTAGTCTCCCACTTTAAAGGGTTATTAAATAATTACGAAGGATCAAATGGGGAGGCCCAATCTAGAATGCTTAAATTCATCCCTAAACTGATTACACCTAAAGATAACAAAAATCTAAATAGACCAATTACTCTAGATGAGGTTTGGTTTGTAGTTTTTAATATGAATCCTGACAAATCACCAGGGCCTGACAGTTTTCAGGCCTTTTTCTTCCAAAAGTGTTGGCACATTTTGGGGGAAGACCTATGGAAAGCAATTGCAGCGTCAAGAAATGGAGGATCATTGCTAGTAGAAATCAACTACTCCTTTTTATAAATTAATTCCTAAAAAGAATGGGCCAGAACACCCTAGTGACTTTCACCCTATAGCCTTATGCAATACAATATACAAAATCTTTTTTAAAATTTTGGCTAACAGGCTCAAGGGTCTTTTACCAAAATTGATCTTCGAAGAATAGATAGGTTTTGTTCCATGGAGATCTATTTTGGATGGTATTCTCACAATCCAAGAAACCATCCACTTGGCATCTAAAGACAAAGTTGCATGTATGTTTATGAAGCTAGATATATATAAGGCTTATGATATGGTTGATTAGCATTTCCTTTGCAAGGTCCTAGAAGCTTTCAGCTTTTCTCATCAATGGATTAATCTAATCTTCAAGTTTATATCCACTCCTAAGATTTCTATTCTTATCAATGGGATGCCTAAAGGTTTTTTCAAAATCTCTAGGAGTATCAAACAAGGAGACCCATTATCTCCTTCTCTCTTCATTCTCATGGTAGAAGTTTTTGGTGGAGCAGTCTCAGACACATATTTGAAACAGAAGATCTTGGGTATTACTATAACAAGAAATATTCCTAATATAACCCACCAACAGCATGTAGATGATACTATTTTACCTGGCAAGAGCTCTATTCAAGAGGCTTTGGGTCTTAAAAATATTTTACAATCCTATATGAATGCCTCAAGACAGAAGGTGAGCAAAGAAAAGTGTGAGATATTCTTCCTGAACACCAACTTAGATATGGAAAACTTGATTTGTAGGATTATGGGTTATAGAAAGGGACTTTTTCCGTGCAAGTATTTGGGTATTTCCTTGGAAAAGAGCTAGAAATATAGAAAAGTTTGGATGGACGTGATTGAGAAAGTGGATAAGCAGATTGGAAGTTGGAAAGATAAATGGCTCTCTAAGGCTGGTAAAATTACTAAGATTAGATCGGTCCTTTCAGCCATTCCAATCTTTCCTATGGCCTGTCAGCCCCTTTAAAATTGGATGTCCATGAAATTTGAATCCAAACTTAGGAATTTCTTGTGGAAAGATAAGGAAGATGATAAGAAGTTAGTCCTTATTAAATGGGATAATTTATGCAAACCTAAAGAATTTGGGGGTTTAGGGATTAAGAAGTCACAGAGGAAAAGTGAAGCTTTGGGAGAAAAACTTATTTAGAGGTTATACAAGGAAGATGACCACAAATGGGCCAAGATTATATATAATAAATATCTTGATCTGACAGATCCTGAGTCACTTTTCAGGATGAAAAGTTTTCCTAAAGGATCAGAATGCTGGGATTTTATGTCTAAGTGTCAAAATTTGATATGTAAATTTTTCACATGGGATGTGGGTTCAGGTGATAAAGCCCTATTCTAGGAAGACTCCTAGGATGGGCACCCTCCGATCCCTTCCTCCCCTAGTAATGAAAATCTTAAACTTAGGTTGATATCTTTATGGGGCAGTAAGGTAAGGGACTATAAAATCAAGGTCTTAGATGGGGTCCTTCAATGGAGGTGGCATTCACTTGATGAGATAGGTTTTGATCCTAACTTAGTCAAGGCTTTTGAGAATATTATTTCCACTAGAAATATCAAACAATCTGAAAGGTTGAACAACCTAATTTGGGATAGATCTAAGGATGGTATATACAATTTGAAACAAGGATATAAGGCTATTATCCATTCTCAGAGTTGGAATTGTTGAGCTACTGCTACAATTGTGTTGGGATGATGCCTGTCTTCCAAAGGTTGGATTCTTTTTGTGGCTAGCATTACAAAATAGAGTTTTGACTACTGACAGATTAAAAAAATTTGGCATTATAGGCCCTTATTGGTGTGTTCTCTATAAACAAAATAATGAAGATGTTGACCACCTATTCCTCAACTATCCATTCGTGCTTAATTGTTGGGAATGGCTTAGGGCTTGAATTGCATGGGCCACCCCTTTGCCAAACTCCCTCTAGGGACTCCTTCGTTCATGGCCTATGAACTTGGTCTATGGGGTCTATAGTAATCTTTGGAATATCTGCCCCTCCATAATGGTGTGGGAGTTTTGGAAGGAAAGAAACCATCACATTTTTCGGGATAAAGAAATGAACATGGATAGGTTTTTATTAAAACTAGAAGCTTCCATTGTGGAGGTGTTAAATGCTCATCTTAGGAAATCTATTAAAGAAGAAGGCTCATTCTCTTTTTGGGATGGACTTATGAAAAATAATTAGCCCAACCTCATCAACCCACCCCTAGTCTACTCGTCAAGCAATAAGGAGGCAAGGGCTAGTTGTAAGTGGGCCCCTCCTCCACAAGGATGACATAAACTTAATTTTGATGGCACGGTGAGAGGAAACCCAAGAGTGGTTGGGATTGGTTGCATAGTTAATGATGATTGTGGTAAGTGGATAGCAAAGCTAGTGTCGCCTCTATCCCCTTCCTCTAATAACTTGGCCAAATTAGAAGTGTTAGATAAAGGTTTACAACTTTCCAATAATCTAGGTTTATCTAATATAATCATCGAAGGAGATTCTTCGATCATCCTTAATACAGTTAGGAAGTGAAATACTCCTAATCGGGTCCTGAACTCAAAACTTCAAGAAGTCCTTATGCGGTTGGACCATTTCAAAGAATTCCAAATTGGTCATATATTTCAAGAAGGTAATAAAAAAATAAGATTGGCTAGCTATCAAAGGCGTTGATGAAGAATTGATATTGATTTACAATAATTAGCAATCTATTTTGGTTACTCTTTATAGTGGCCTAATATAACAAGCATTTGTTTTGGATAGGTAAGATAGACATATAGGTATAATAAGGTGAGAAAGGTTATACCTTGAGTTTTAATTTTATTTATTTTTCCATCTACCTTCTTTCTCCCATATTAATTGGGCTTTCCTAGCATTTGTTTGGATGGTTTGTGAGTCATCACTATTCTCTAAGTTTAGATGACGTTTACTAGTTCTCTTAGGTAATTAGAATAACTTTCTAACATTTGGAGGTCTTAGCAGGATACTGCAATCTTAGATAGCATTTATAGAATTCTTAAATTTATGTAGATTTGGTACGATTAGTAAGTGCAACTAAGCATGTGAGGTGTCTACAATAGTTGTCATGATTGTCTGAGATCATTTCTAAGTTATGGCATTCGTCGCAAATTAAGGGTGATACAAACCAAGGTCAGAGTATGATGTGAAACAATTGGAGAATGGTTTCTGGAGTCATTGTAGGGTCTTTCACATAGCAGTCTTTAGGATTTCCCTCCACTGTGCATTCTATTCTCAGTATCGATGGAGACAAATATCCATGTTTACCATACGAGTGAGAATAGAACCATGGCTTTTTTAGGGAAGGTCAAACCTAAGAGATGGATTTGCCTTCTTAGACTAGTAGATGATATGACTCACTTTGTTGTTAGTAGATCCATAGGTGAAGAATTTTTTGGTTATAAGGCTACATGGAGGACCAACAGTACCATTATTGGTTCATTCATAGGTGTTATGGTAAGGGCGAAGATTGGACATGAGGACATAGTTAAGCTTTTTTTTGACATCTTTAATACTATATGGAAAAAAGGGCTAGAAAAGGCAGTGTATAGCATCGATGAAAAATTCCAAGTTCCACTACCAGAGAAGTACATGAGCCTTCCTCTGGGTGCGACTGATTTAGAAACTACTCCCCATCAGTAATCCCTCATCATTAGGGAAAGTCTAGCCTTTTATAAGGAGTGGTCGCGCATGGAAGCCAACATCAATTTCCTTCTACACTGGTGAAAGATCATTGTGGATGATAACAAGGAGTGGGTTATTAATTATCTCCATATGTTCAATGCATATGTGCAACTAGGTGTGGTATTTAATGACCTCAACGTCCTAGCTTTCAGCACCCTCAATTCAAAAAAGACAAGCAGAGCTGAGGTAAACTTTGAACTACCCCCTAATTTCATCATGGATGATACAGATGATGTCTCTAAGGTGATAATGGTCACTTGGAAAAAGTAGGCTATGGCATGGGTTAGCAATTTTTGTAACTAGCTATATGGTTTGGATGTTATGTATTAATTTGTATAGGACTGTATGTAGTAGGATTATGGGTTTTGCAATAGCCCCTATGTAATAGTAAAGTGTAGTGGAGACTCTGTGAAAGTTTTTCCTACTATAATTTTAGACCTCTATACATTCAATATATTGTCTATATTATATATTTACTATTTGGTTCTTTTATGGGGATTTTAATTTTGTGTTATGTGTTTATCAGGTAGAATATCTTGATTAGTATATGTACAAAGAATGAAATTTATATGAAAAATAGTGTTTTGCTTATGTTTTGATGGGATATCTTGAGTATGATATCATAAATCCTTGTGTTTTGGTGGATACTAAATGCATGGCTTCCTGGTTTATTTTGTCATTGATTTTATGATTTGACAAAGTAGTGATTTTGGGATATTTGCAATTAACATGTTTTAGGGTTAGACACAAATTAGATTGCCCTATTTTCATGAATTTAAACCATGAAATTGGGGCTAACTGTGGTAGGAATTACTTTTATCCGAATGATGATTGTTTGATATGAGTTTAGTGCAACAGATTTCATGATACTAAAATGGATTCATTCCCAAATGTTGGAACTCGAACATGGATGACAGTTTTTAGGGCTTGATGTGATTCAGTTTATTATTGCATATTATCTTTGATGCATTATTTTTAGAATGGATGTTCGGATTTCCTTGTTTCTGTCATGGGCATATGGTTTTATCAGGGCTAAGATTTATCCTAGTTTAGTATCATGGTGACTAAAGCCTGTTGCTTTCCTCATGTAGTAAGATTTATTTAGGTATTCTTTCTGCATCTTATACACTCTATGGCATTGAATTAGATATGACATCAAGTGGTATGATATATTGGTAATGTAATAAATAAGTCATTGGTTTACTATTATGTTTAGTTTTGGTCACTTCCTAATAGATGAGGTAATGAGATAGTCTAAAATTAATTTTGTGATCTCCCTTTCATGTTTAGATTTTAACAAAGGATTATCTAACCTAGTTAATGTTTTAACATGCACTGGAGAAAGTATGTTTTAGACAGGTATATTTGTGCGATTTGGGAGTCAACATAGGCTTCCTTGACTATAATATGGTATGAGATCTGTATTAGCTAGATTTATACTTCATGGGGATGCCCATGTATATTTTTCTGTAATTTTATGTGGACTGGGGTATGCCCCTTTGAATATGTAATAATATAGGACGAATGTCCTGGGCAAGGCTGGAGCTTTTCTTCTCCGTTCTTTCTTACCAGTGCCCATTTGAATGGAGTAACGCTATGTAACTTTAATCTTTGATTTAATAAAATTATTCAAGGCGTTGGCCATTTACCGATATATATGTATATATTATTAGTTGAATTAATAAATATATTATTAAAACATCTCGTAATTAACTAGAGAGAGAAAACATAAATTTAATAAAGTTATTTTAATTAAATTGCATAAAACTTATGCATGAAATTAAAATATAATAAATCAATAAGAGAGAGTAAGCAATTATTTAATAAATTTTATTTTAATTAAATTGCATAAAGCTTATACATGAAATTAAAATATAATAAATTAATTAAAAGAAAAAATAAATTAATTTAATAAAGATATTTTAATTTAAAATCCTTAAAGTTGTTGCATGAAAATTGTATATAGAAAATTCAATATTTAATTTATTGAAAAATTACTTAAATAAAAGAATTAAATTTAAAAGATTAAATTAAAGTTCTAATTTAGTATACTTACATTTATTTAATTTAATTATTATTATTTAAGAGTTTTATTTTAATAATCAACTCTAAATAATATTATTAGTTGAGTAATAAACATTATTTGATTAAACAGAAAATATTAAAATATGTGAATATTTGATGAATTAAAAAGTAATTAAATTTATGCTTTAAATAAGACGTCTAAATTAGAGGTTTAAATTTAGAAAATTAGTTAAAGAAAGATTAGAATATGATTTTATTTAATTAATTAGAAATTAATTAAATATGTAATTCAGTTTAAAATATATATTTTGAAAGCCTAATTTAAGAAGTTGGATAAAATAGAATTAAAACATTAAAAGATTAAAGATTTAATATTGTTTTATAATGATTATTTAATTATTAATTATTAAATTAAGGTTACATTAAAATAAGGAGCTTTAATTATTTTTATTAATTTAAAAAATAAACTATGCTTTAAATAGTGTTTACATTAATTAATAAGTAGAGGAAAAGAAAATATAAAAGAATACTTTAATTAAAAAGTTCTTTAAATGTGCATGAAAGAATTAAATTTAAAAGGTTTGATTAAAGTTATAATTTAAGCATATTTGTATTTATTTAATTTAATAATAATCTTTTTAGGAGTTTAATTTTTAATAAGCTCTAAATAATATTATTTGTTAAATTAATAAATAGTATATTAAAAATTATTGGTATAGGGGTATAGGGAGGCCGAGGGTGAGGCCTATCTATAGTTATTTATAGTGAAGATTTTGATTCCCCACTACATGCCCTATTGATTCTTAGGCCCGCCTAGTCGCATAATTAATAAGGGAGAGAAAGCTTCAATTTAATAAAGTTTACTTTAATTAAATTGCATAAAGTGTGTGCATGAAAATTAAAATATAATAATTAAAGAAAAATGGTTTTTGCATGATCAAAGCCTTGATTTGGGGGAAAAACTCTTTATTAAGGAAATTAAAGCTCATTTCTAGATACACAGGTTTGGAGGAGCTAATTTCTAAAAAGAGGGTTTTCAAAGGAAAAGGAAGATTCTTGCGTGTTTGTGCATTCAATTTTTTAGCATGAGATCAAGGTAGGATCTTATGGGTTTGTGTAGTAGTTGCTCATTCTTTGAATTCATGTCTTCTTTGTGTCTGTTGTGTTTCTATTTTCAAAATTTCTCTAGGTTGAATCCCTTGTTTGAGAAAATTGATTTCCATTATAGAATTGTCTATGATTTAATCTAAAAACCTTTAGTAAATATTGAACTTTAGGGTTTTCAAAACCCAATGAATTATGAAATTCACTTTTTTATGTGCTTTATGTGACGTGTGACTTACTGGTGTTGGGGTTTTTGGATTTGTCTTAGCTTTGGCCAATCGGGATACTTACCAGAGGCTTGGGAGTTCTATGATTGTGGTATTATGTTGATTTGGTCTTGATCTGTTAAACTCAACCATGGTAATGTGTCTGATATGCTTTGTGATGAATTTGTATTTATTGTTCGTTATTACTTTCTAGTGTTCTTGTGTGAAGCTGAGGTGAATGTATGATATATTTGACTTAACCATTTTGAGTCTTTGATCAATATTTTGGGATGCTTTCTAGTTTCTCATAGAGAACTGATGTATTATTGTGAATTATATTTTGACATTTTCCAATCACTTGTATAGGATGAGGTGAAATTTGTGGTTCTTTGTTTTGTACTTTTATGAGCCTTGGGTAGGTAATCTGTATGTTAAATTGGAAAGTGGCTTGCAATGGAGGTCGAGGCCCAAAGTGGCTACCAGGGTAATCCATTATAGGTCATTTAATAAGTGATAACATTTCATTAAATGGGATTTAAATGAATTAATAAGATATTGGAACCATCAAAAGTCACTAAGAGGCCAAAGGATTAAAAGACTAGCCAGGTAATCTTAGAGTTGACTCATTAGTATGTCTCGTCAGTATGAAAGAATACTAGTGCTGCATAGAGTCACTAGGGGGCAGAGGGTTAAAAGACTATCTAGGTAACCCTAGAGTTGGTTCATGCGATGACACTTGCCCACTTGCATAGTAGATTTCCTACTTGTCTCTGTTGCCTTTGGGATTAGTTGATACTTGTGTCTTGGTACCCTTTGAGATAGTTTGCTTTCAATTTTTTCCTTAAACCTAGCTATTGGTTTTGACTTTTGAGTTCAATATCTTGTTTAGGACTTGAGACTATCTTCTCAGCGTAGTGGGAGTGGGCCATTTAGGTTCCACAAGGTTGGGTGGCAATGTTTTTTCTTATACCATTGGGATCTGACCATTGGATGTTGCTATTGGATATGTTTCTACAGATGTTCTTTCTATTTGTTCTTGTATTTCTATGATGGATGGTTGTACTATTGTATTGTATTTGATTTCATAAGATTTTAAGAGATGATGTAATTTATTTCATGATGTATATTATTTCAGCCTTTTCATACCCTATGACCTATATAGTGGATGATTGTGCATTATGTGTATTGCCAAGTGGCATCATATATAATTGTATACTAATTAAATGGATTCATACTATTATATTATTTTTTAATGTGGATTTATTATATATTAGATTTATTATGAATTAAACTTAAATGTGATTCAACATTATTGGACCCTTAAGAATTGTAATCTATTTAATTGTATGTGTTTATGTGAATGTTAATTACTTCCGCTATGTTATAACTTTTGTTGTTAAGTTATTATCTTTAACTTTGAAAAAAATGTTTGACAAACTTAGTGAAACTTTTGGTTAACTTCTTTTGGGTCATGTGGCAGGGAGTTACATTTGGTATCAGAGCCTAAGTCTCTACATTAGGAGCTTTGGGTATATTGGAATGCCACTAGTTGTTAACTAGTTGAACTGAAAGAAAACCTAAACTATGATATGTATCTATTACAAACTTGAAACACATGCACTTTAAACTGAAATCAAATTTAAATGATGTTATGTATCTTTTGCAACTCTAACACCTTGAAACTTCCAACTTGAAAACTTTAGGCTTGATACTTGAAACGTAGAGAAAGGCAAAACTTGTGAGTTGGATTTCAAACATGTTTTCTTATGATTATGCTTTAAAGTAGTATGCCTTTGATTGTCCTTGCAAGCATTATGTTGATCCTTTTTTTGGAGTCTTTTAGGGGATCTATTGCAATATTTGTTAAAAGATGAATGCTGGATTAATAGGGTTTTCGGTTTATTATTAATCCATAATCATATTGCTCTAAGGGATTGAAAGTGTATACATAGTTAACTTATTTGTATTAGTTTCTTAAATGAGCTTTTTGTTTGGCATTATTGATAGTACTCTTTAATTTTTAGTTACCTTAGTCATTGTAGCAAGCTTCCAAAAGTAAGCCTAAGTCTAGAGGGAGTGGATGTAATGCCTACCCCTAGTTTAGTTTTATCTTTCTTGTAGGTTTCCAGGAGTAAGCCTAAGTCTAGGGGAAGTGTATGTAATGCCTACCCTTACTTGACTTTTCTGATTTGTTTTGACTGGATTCTTTTAGGCCTATTATGTTTTATGATTAGCAATGTTGGATTATTGGAATTGAGGTACTTAGTATTAGTTATTTCAATTATTTCATGATTGTTTTGATGATGATATATATGTTCATTTAGTATTTTTTAGTTATTTAATGATGTTAGTTAGATGAATGATTTTTATGCAGATTCTATGGATACTTACCCCATACTTGCATGTGTATGGTGTGCATGTATGTTTTCTTTATGTTTGACATTTCTGATGTGGTTGAGGAAGGGAGTCATAGTCACTTGCTAGTTGGGATCTACATGATGAACCATTTTTTGCTATTGCCTATTTAGTTCAGAATATTGTGTTTGCACATGCATGGATTTTATGCAAATTGCAAGTACTGGATATTAACTTCCCTGAATTACCAAGATAAGTGTACCTTAACGCAATATTTTAATGGTATAAGTGGGGAGAATACTCTTGAGTCCAAATCCTAACCTAAGCCAATTGTCTTGGAAAATAGGACAAGTATTTAAGTTAGTTTCACCCATCTGAATTTGTCAAGTGATGTCAAGTTGTGATTTTGACCTTGGAGTTTGATTATGTTCTTTGCCTTTAGTTGAGTTATCATTTTTGGTTTTGTGGGTATGTCATGATTTTTTGTTATTAATAAATCAAATTAAAAAATAATTTAATGATTTAATTTAATGGAAATTTTATAAAGAAATTTGATATTTAATTATATTTAATTAGTTGAGAAATTAATTAAATAAAAGGATTAAATTTAAAGATTTTATTCAAGTTCTATTTTTTTTTACATATTTATATTTATTTAATTTAATGGTAATTATTTAGGAGTTTTATGTTATTAATTAAGTTAATAAATATATTATTCAAAACATCTCATGATTAATTAAAGTGAGAAAGAGAATTAATTTAAATTGTTTAAAGTTGTTGCATGAAAATTGCATAAGAAAAATTCAATATTTAATTATATTTATTTAATTAAAAAATTAATTATATAAAATAATTGAACTTAAACGATTATATTAAAGTTTTATTCTTGATGTATTTATATTTATTTAATTTAATGATAATTATTTAGGAATTTTATTTTAATAATAAACTCTAAATAATGTTATTAATTAAGTTAATAAATATATTATTAAAAACATCTCATGAATTAATTAAATAAAAGAATTCAACTTATAAATAAAGTTTTAATTCTAATTTAGGCATAATTATATTTATTTAAATTAATAATTATTATTTAAGAGTTTTTATTTTAAATAATAAACTCTAAATAATATTATTAGTTGAATTAATAAATATATTATTAAAACATCTCATAATTAACTAGAGAGAGAAAACATAAATTTAATAAAGTTATTTTAATTAGATTGCATAAATATTATGCATGAAATTAAAATATAATAAGTCAATAAGAGAGAGTAAGCAATTATTTAATAAAATTTATTTTAATTAAATTGCATAACGATTATCCATGAAATTAAAATATAATAAATTAATTAAAAGAGAAAGCAAATTAATTTAATAAAGATATTTAAATTTAAATTGCTTAAAATTGTTCCATGAAAATTGTATATAGAAAATTCAATATTTAATTAATTGAAAAATTAATTAAATAAAAGAATTAAATTTAAAAGATTAAATTAAAGTTCTAATTTTAGTATACTTACATTTATTTTATTTAATTATAATTATTTAAGAGTTTTGTTTTAGTAATCAACTCTAAATAATATTATTAGTTGAGTAATAAACACCATTTGATTAAACAAAAAATATTAAAATATGTAAATATTTGATCAATTAAAAACTAATTAAATTTACGCTTTAAATAAAAATTCTAAATTAGAGATCTAAATTTAAAAAATTGGTTAAAGAAAGATTAGAATATGATTTTATTTAATTAATAAGAAATTAATTAAATACGTACTTCAGTTTAAAATATTTATTTTAAAAGTCTAATTTAAGAAGTTGGATAAAATAGAATTAAAATATTAAAAGATTAAAGATTTAATATTATTTTATTATGATTATTTAATTAATAATTATTAAGTTAGAATTGCATTTAAATAAGGAGCTTTAATTATTTTTATTAATTTATATAATAAACTATACTTTAAATAGTGCTTACACTAATTAATAAGTGGAGGAAAAGAAAATATAAAAGAATACTTTAATTAAAAAGTTTTTTAAATGTGCATAAAAGAATCAAATTTAAAAGATTTTATTAAAGTTATAATTTAGGTGTATTTATATTTATTTAATTTAAGAAAAATTTATTTAGGAGTTTCATTTTTAAAAAACTCTAAATAATATTATTAGTTAAATTAATAAATAGTATATTAAAAACGTTTATTAAAAAAGTTTGTTTTAAATTGCATAAAGTGTGTGCATGAAAATTAAAATATAGTAATTAAAGATAATGTTTTCACATGATTGCATGATCAAAGCCTTGATTTGGGGGGAAAACTCTTTATTAAGGAAATTAGAGCCCATTTTTAGATACACAAGTTTGGAGGAGCCAATTTCTGAAAAGAGAGTTTTCAAAGGAAAAGGAAGATTCTTGCATGTTTGTGCATTCATTGTTTTAGAATTAGATCGAGGTAGGATCTTATGGGTTTGTGCAATAGTTGCTCATTTTTTGAATTCATATCTTCTTCGTGTCTATCGTGTTTCTATTTTTAGAATTTCTCTAGGTTGAAACCCTTGTTTGAGAAAATTGATTTCCATTATAGAATTGTGTGTGATTTAATCTAAAAACCTTTAGTAAATATTGAACTTTAGGGTTTTCAAAACCTAATGTATTGTGAAATTCACTTTTATACGTGCTTTATGTGACGTGTGATTTACTAGTGTTAGGTTTTTTGGGTTTGTCTTAACTTTGGCTAGTTAGGATGTTTACCAGAGGCTTGGGAGTCCTGTGATTGTGGTGTTATGTTGATTTGATCTTTGATCTTTTAAACTCAACCATGGTAATGTGTCTGGTATGCTCTATGATGAGTTTGTATTTATTGTTCGTTATTGATTTCCAGTGTTCTTGTGTGAAGTTGAGGTGAATGTATGACATATTTGACTTAACCATTTTGAGTCTTTGATGAGTATTTTGGGATGCTTTTCAGTTGCTCGTAGAGAATCGATGTGTTATTGTGAATTATCTTTTGATGCTTTCCAGTCACTTGTATAGGGCTGAGGTGAAATTTGTGATTCTTTGTTTTGTACTTTCATGAGCCTAGGGTAGGTAATATGTATGTTAAGTTGGAAAGTGGTTTGCAATGGAGGTCGGGGCCCAAAGTGGCTGTCAGGGTAACCCATTGTAGGTTATTTAATAAGTGATAAAATTTCATTAAATGGGATTAAAATGAATTAATAATATATTGGTACCACCAGAAGTCATTAAGGGGCTAGAGGATTATAAGACTAGTAGGGTAACCTTAGAGTTGACTCATTAGTATGCCTTATCAGTATGAAAGGATACTAGTGCTATATAGAGTCACTAGGAGGCCGAAGGATGAGAAGACTAGTCGGGTAATCCTAGAGTTGGTTCATGCGATGACACTTTCCCACTTGCATAGTAGATTTCCTACGTGTCTATGTTGCCCCTAGGATTAGTTGATACTTGTGTCTTGGTACCCTTTGAGATAGTTTACTTTTAGGTATTTCCTTAAACCTAGCTATTGGCTTTGACTTTTGAATTTGATATCCTATTTGGAACTTGAGACTATCTCCTCGATGCGGTGGGAGTGGGCCATTTAGGTTCCACGAGGTCGGCTAGTAGTGTTTTTTTCTTATACCATTGGGATCCAACTGTTGGATGTCACTACTGGATGTGTTTGTGCATATGTTCTTGCTATCTATTCTTGTATTTCTGTGATGGATGGTTGTACTATTGTATTGTATTTGATTTCATAAGATCTTAAGAGATGATGTAATTTATTTCATGATGTATATTATTTCAGCCTTTTCATACCCTGTGACCTATAAAGTGGATGATTGTGCATTCTATGTATTTCCAAGTGGCATCATATATAATTGTATTCTATCTAAATGGATTCATATTGGTATATTATTATTTAATGTGGATTTATTATATATTAGATTTATTATGAATTAAACTTAAATGTGATTCAATGTCATGGGACCCTTAAGAATTAAAATCTATTTTATGGTATGTGTTTATGTGAATGTTAATTGCTTCCGCTATGTTATAACTGTTGTTGTTAAGTTATTATCTTTAACTTTAAAAATAATGTTTGACAAACTTAGTGAAACTTTAGGTTAACTTATTTTGGGTCACATGGAAAGGTGTGTTTATGTTTATGCTTGATTATTAGTGACATTGTTTTATAGATTATTGGATATTGTTTTCATCCTCAGTTGATTATACGATGAGACTACTTTGGTACTAGTTATTTCATGTATGCATGATTATCCTTCGATGATAATTATTTATAGTGATTCCAATTATTTAATGATGTTAGCTAGATGGATTATTTATACATGTTTTCCATGGTTACTTACCTCATACTTGCATGTGTATGGTTTACTATATGTTTTCTTTATGTTTAACATTTCTGATGTGGTCAAGGAAGGGAGTCGTAGTCACCTACTAGTTGGGGTCTACATGATGCACCACTTCCTATCATTGCTTATTTAGTTTAGAATATATGTGCTTGTACATGCATGAATTTTATGCAAATTGCAGGTATCAGGTATCAACTTCCCTAAATTGCCAGGATAAGCATACCCTATCATAATATCTCAATGTAAGAGGGGAGAGAAATTCTTGAGTCCAAATCTTGACCTTAAAACCAATTGTCTTAGAAATTAGGACAAGTATCTGAGATGATTACCCTTCTGAATTTTTCATATGATGTAAATTCATGATTATAACCCTTGAGTTTGATCTTTTATGTGGTATTTTATGATGGGTTTTCATATTTCATCTTGTGGTTCTATGGTGAATTTTCTGTTAATTAAGTCAAATTAAAAGAATATTTTATGATTTAATTTAATGGAAAATTATTAAGATAATTTCAATATTTAATTAATTGAAAAATTAATTAATAATAGAATTAAATTTAAAGATAAAATTATAGTTATAATTTTAGAGTGTAATAATATTTATTTCAATTAATAATAAAATATTTAGGAGATCATTGTTAAATAAATGCTAAATATTTTTATTACTTAAGTTAATAAATATTTTTATCAAAAAATGCTTTGAAAATTAATTAAAGAGAGAAAGAGAAATTAATTGAAAAAATATATTTTAAATTGCAAAAAGTCTGCATGAATATTCAAAAAGTAATAAAATATTGTTCTAGGATGTTTTACCAAAGGCCATGAAGTATTGTTTTGTTGTTTACCTATGATGTTATGGTTTGGTTTATGCATAGTTTCTTGGATCAGTCCTATTAGGATGATCATATTTGTGATGCTTGTATTTTGATCAAGTGATTTCGGTAATTGTCAATTGCATTTTTGGAGAACTGATGTATGGGTTTTGGTCTTTTGAGATCTCTTTGTTTTTCTAAGCTTAGGATACGTTATTTGTATGTTAAGTTGGAAATTGGCTTGCAATGGAGGCCGAGGCCCTAAAAAAGATGACGAGTAACCCA
Organism: Cupressus sempervirens; assembly: GCA_028749045.1. Taxonomy (NCBI): domain Eukaryota; kingdom Viridiplantae; phylum Streptophyta; class Pinopsida; order Cupressales; family Cupressaceae; genus Cupressus; species Cupressus sempervirens. The sequence goes on from CM053790.1 coordinate 264,533,732, forward strand.
TTGTAGGTAGTTAATAAGTGAAAACACTATGCTAAATTAGAGTAAAATGAACCTAATAAGAGTCTTGGTCTTTCCTCACCCATGCCTCAAGTGCTAGTATAGACTAGGATGAGAGTAGAGAGGATTCTTGGTTGCAACCATGCATCATTAGTATGCCTTGTCAGTACGAAAGGATACTAGTGTCGTATAAAGTCACTAGGGGCCTGAGGATTAAAAGACTAGTCTAGTAACCCTAGAGTTGGCTCGTGTGATGGCACTTTCCCACTAGCATTATAGATTCCCTACGTGTCTTTGTAGCCTCTAGGTTTAGATGTTGTTTTATTTTGGAACCTATGAGTTAGATTGGTTTTAGGGTTTTCCCTTGACCTAGATATTACTTTTGATTTTTTGGGATTGTTATCCTATTTGGGACTTGAGACTATCTACTCAACTTGGTGGGAGTGGACCTTTTTGGGTTACCACAATGTCAAGTGGTAGTGCTTTTTACTTTTACCATTGAGATTTGTCTGTTGATGTCATGGTTGGAGTTTCTTGTTTTGCATTTCTTTTCATTCTATCTTTTTGTATTATGATGGATGATTCTACTTATTGTATTTTATTTTGTTTCATGGACCTTAAAGGGATGATGTAATCTATTTTATAAATGTATATTCTTTTAGCTTTTCATACCCTATGACATGTACAATGGATGATTATGCATTCTGATTATTGTCAAGTGGCATTCGGAACAAATGCATATTAGTTAGATGGATTGGAATTTGTAGTTAATCTTTAATGTCGATGTGTCATTTATTAGACTTGGTATTATTTAAATTTAAATGTGATTCAACATCTTGGGATCCTTAAGGAATCTAATTTGTTATTTGTTTCTTATGTATGATTTTATGTTCTTGCTTTGGCTATTTTATAATTGTTGTTATATGTTATCTTTTAAAAAAATAATGTTTGGAAAACTTAGTAAGACTTTAGGTTAGCTCTTTGGATCCCTTGGCGTGGCATTACATCTGGTGTTAGAGCCCGAGTTCTACATTGGGAGCTCTGGGTATATTGGAATGCCACTAGTTGATAGCTAGTTAACTAAAAATGAAACTTAAATTGTTATGTATATCTATTATAAACTAAAAACTTGAACTAGTTGAACTAAAATGAATCTTAAATTGGTATGTATGTCTATCACAAACTGAAAACTTGAGCTAGTTGAATTGAAACAAAACTTAAAACTATTAGTTGTATATTCTTGAACTTGAACACTTGAACTTCAAAACTAAAGTATGCTTAAACCTAAAATAGTCAAGACTAAAAATTGATCTTGTATAGTTTTCAAAACATGTTCTTATGTGTATGATTCACAATAGTATGTTTTTATAGTTATTATAGCATCTTGTTATCTTGGATATTATTGTAGGATGATATCTGGGATGAGATATTTAGTTATAGATCATAGCCTAGGCTATGGTAGCGGCTATGGATGAGGCAGAAACATCAGTGTATATGAGTATATCCATGAAGTAATTAATCAAGAAGAGGATAGGGAAGAGCATGTCAGTGAGCATCAATAAGAGAACCATATAGAGTAGCAGGCCAACTTAGAGGAGGTTGACCTAAGTAAAATGATGAAGACCATCATGGATCACCTACCTCCTCTTTAGGGTGTTACTATTAGTCAAGATAGAGAACACTAGATAGGGAATGAGAATAGACCTAGGTCTAGGAGCACTTAGATAGATTGATAGAGATTAGTTGTAGTTTCTTGGATGAAGGACCTTGACAGGTCCAAGGTCAAACCCTTCAATGGGTTGGGTTTAGGTTATGTAACTGAGTAGTGGCTTATTGCTCTTTACAAAGGAATTTTTCTATACAAGACTTTAACTCTAACATCAAAGCAAGGTTTTCTATCACCAACCTAGAATTCTTTGGAGCCACATGGTGGACTATCAAAGAGAAGAAACTAGGAATAAACATGAAAAATGTTGCATGGGAGTTATTTATAGAAAACTTATGTGAGTCATTCCTACCATAGGAATGGAATTGATAGAGAGAAAATGAATTCCACAACTTGAGATAGTTCACTATGACCGTAGTAGAGTATGAGCACAAATTCTATGAGCTCATGCCCTATGCAAGAATTAGTGATACCCTAGCACAGTTGGCACAGTATTTCATTAGAGATTTGAACCTAAAATCCTCAAATATGTGATACATCGAGCCATACTTGTAGAGCATAGTGTCACTATAGGACATGGAGGCTTTGTGGGAGCACTTATAGTATTAGGATCCACGGGTAACCACAATTCAAGTGGGAGCAAGAAACCTCCTTTTCCTAAGGGAAATAAGAACTAACAACAACCTTGACAACAATAGGAACAAAAGGGACCATACCCTCTAGCACAAAGTGGTGGCGGTGGTTCCAATGCTAGGAACTATTGTAACACTCAGCACAGCAGGAAAAATTAGAACACTCAACTTGCACAGAGAAACTTGTCTTTTTCTAGTAAGGGTAGCCACTAGCAGTCGAGTTCACCTCTAGTAGGGAAGGGATCTAGAAGAGGTACAAGATGTTATTCTTGTGGACAATTTGGACACATTGTAGCTCACTGCCCATAGTGTACATCTCACTATTTAGGTTCTAGACCAACAACATTTGAACCTATAGTTGGGGATGTAGGTAGAGCTCACAAGGTATTTGTAGTAGTGGATCACCGTCAAGCAGATCATCAAGGGGTTGTGATTGAGATTATGGGAGTTATCTGAGGTACACCTCTCTCCATCTTGTTTGATTTAGGTGCCATAGACTCTTCTATTTCATCATCCTTAGTTGTTAAATGTAAGCTAGAAGTGGTAAAGGAAGGTTTGGGTTGGCAAGTGGAACTAGCCTCAAGTGCTAGGGTTTCCATAGATTCTGTAGTGTAGCAATGTGAACTAATCTTAGTAAGGTTTATGATGTTAGTTGACCTTAGAGTTATTCCTCTTGGCTCTCATGATGTGGTCTTAGGTATGGATTGGCTTGGCTCTCATAGAGCTAGTATAGATTGCAAAAAGAAGACCATTTTGTGTCAAGATGATCAAGGGAAGGATGCAGACATTGTGGGTACCTAGAGACCTATATCTCTACAGGTGATATCCACTATGCAATTAAAGCAGACCTTTTGTAAGGGATATTAGGTTTTTTCCATTATGATAAGCAAGCTAGATAAAGAAGACCCTGCAAGAAAGACTATAGACCACCCTATTCTATAAGAATATGTTGATGTCTTTCCTAGTGAGATTATGGGCATGCCCCTAAAGAGGGATATTAATTTTAGCATTGATCTTATTCCAGGAGCGAAGCCTATTTCTAGAGCTCCTTATCGTATAACCACTCAGGAATTGAGTGAGTTCCACCTATAGCTTAAGGACCTTCTAGTCAAGGGTAGTATCCGACTGAGTGTATCTTCATGGGGAGCACCAGTGCGCTTTGTGAAGAAGAAGGATGGTTCAGTGTGCCTGTATATTGATTATAGATAGTTGAACAAGGTGATAATAAAGAACACGTATCCTTTACCAAGGATTGATTATTTATTTGATCAGATCAAGGGAGCTACAATGTTCTCCAAAATTGATCTAAATTTAGGATACCATCAACTTCACATTTAGGTTGCTAACATTCATAAGACCACCTTGTAAACTTGCTATGGGCACTACAAGTTCATAGTAGTCCCATTTGGGTTGATGAATGCTCCATCAATTTTCATGTGTCTGATGAATGGAGTGTTCCATTCCTATCTTGATCAGTTTGTACTTGTGTTCCTAGATGATATTTTGATATATTCTAGATCCTAGGAGCATGAGGAACATCTATGTTTGGTTTTTCAATTCTTGGGAGATAATCAACTTTATGCAAACTCAGTGAAGTGTGATTTCTTTCAATCAAAGATACATTATTTAGGGAATATAATATCAAGTGATGGTATCTCTATAGATCCTATGAAGATTTACGCAATGGTAGATTGGCTCACACTGACTACCATGTCAAAAATTTGTAGCTTCATAGGTCTAGCTGGTTATTATCATAGGTTTGTCCAATTTTTCTCCAGAATAGCACATTCTGTCACTTCCCTTCAGAGGAAAGGAAAGAACTTTTTATGGATGGATAAATGCGAGGAAGAATTTCAGAAGCTCAAGAAGCTTTTAACTGGTGCATCAATATTATCAATACTTGATCTAGTAGGTGATTTCATGTTGTGTACAAATGCTTCCCTAGAGGGGATTGGAGTAGTTTTGATACAGGATAGATGGGTGATTGCATATGAATCACTCAAACTCAAGGATCACAAGTTGAATTACCCTACACATGATCTTGAGTTAGCTACAATAGTTCATGCCCTAGTAAGATTGAGATGCTTCTTGCTAGGACATAGATTTGAACTTAATAGTAATCATCGTAGTCTATAGTATATATTCACACAACTTAGTTTGAATGCTATGCAAAGGCGTTGAATGGAGTTTCTTTGTGAGTATGACTTCAAGGTGACATATTTTTAGGGAAAGGAGAACATGGTAAGTAATGCTTTGAGTTATAGGAGACATGTGATACTATCTTTGACTCTTAGTGTGGATTTGAGGAGTCATATACTTCAGGCACTACCTACAGATATTTTGTATCAGGAGGTGAGTAGGGAGATAGATTCAGGAAGACCATTGGAGGGTAGGTTCTTAGGTTATATTTTGGAGTCAAATGGCCTTTTGTGATACTTAGGAAGGATCTATGTACCGCTATTGGATGAGCTTTGTACATTGATCCTATCAGAGGCTCATCATGCACCTTACTTGACACATCTAGGTGTTAAGAAGATGCATGTAGATTTACAACATCTATACTATTGGACAGGGATGAAGTATGATATCACTAGGTGTTGAGTACTAGAGAGTCAAGGCAAAGCACCAACATCCAGCAGGGCTTTTATAGCCTAATTCTCATTCCTTTATGGAAGTGGGATATCATCTCTATGGATTTCATTGTAGGATTGCCTATGATTGCTCATCAATGTGATGCTATCATGGTCACCATTGATCAGTTGACTAAGGTGGAACATTTTTCACTGATGAGGTCATCCTACACTATAGCTTCCATAGCTAATGTCTTCATGCATGATATCATGAGATTACATGGTATTCCCTAGAAGATCATTTCAAATAGGGATCATGTATTCACCTCTACATTTTGGACATCACTACAACATGATCTTGTAGCACAATTGAACTTTAGCTCATCTTATCACCCAGAGATAGATGGTCAAATTGAGAGAGCGAATCAGGTTCTGGAGGATATGTTTAGGATGTATGTGATGGATAGACAGACTATTTGGGAGGATTATCATTACTTAGTGGAGTTTTATTACAAAAATGGGTACCACAATTCTATTGGGATGGCACCTTTTTAGGCTTTTTATGGTTGTCCTTGTTGTAAACCTTTGAGTTGGGACAATCTTGAGGATTGCATCTTGTTGGTTCTTAGAATGCTTTGATATATGAAGCAATATGTAGTGTGTATCTGTGAACATGTGTCTATATCACAAGATAAACAGAAGAAGTATGTTGATGCTCATAGGACGGATAAGCAGTTTGTAGTAGGTAAGAAAGTTTTCTTAAGAGTGCATCCACAGAAAAGTTTGATCCATTATGGAAAGGGTTTAAAGCTAGCAACTTGCTTTGTGGGACTATTTGAGATTCTTAAGAGGATAGGTATAGTTTCCTATTGTCTTGCATTGCCACCCAACCTAGCTCATGTTTATGATGTTTTCCATGTTTCTGTACTTAGACATTATAGTCTTGATGTGATACATGTCCTTGATTGGAATGTGTTAGAGGTAGAGGATGGGCAGCTGGCTTTGGAGTTGGTTCACATTTTGCAACAGCAGGATTTGACCCTCAGGGGTCAAACCATAAAGTAGGTAAGGGTCCAATGGGACCCTACTGATGAGTCATCAGCTATATCGGAAGATGCATATGGTTTATGGGATTTATACCCCTACTTTCTTATAGGCTTCTAGGAGTAAGCCTAAGTCTAGGAGGGGTGGATGTAGTGCCTACCCCTAGTTTACTTTTTAGTTATTATTGCCAAACTCTTTTAGGCCTATTTATCTCTATGCTTGATGATTAGTGACATTATTTTTTAAATTATTGGATATCATTTTCATCCTCAGTTGATTATATGATGAGACTACTTTGGTACTACTTGTTTCATGTATGTGTGATTATACTTTGATGATGATTATTCATAGTGATTCTAGTTATTTAATGATGCTAGTTAGATGGATTATTTATACATTTTTTTCACGGTTACTTACCCCATACTTGCATGTGTATGGTGTACATGTACATTTTCTTTATGTTTGAAATTTCTAATGTGTTTAAGGAAGGGAATCATAGTCACCCGCTAGTTGGGATCTACATGATACACCACTTCATGTCATTTCCTATTTAGTTTAGAATATATGTGTTTGTATATGCGTGAATTTTATGTAGATTGTAGTACCAAGTGTTGACTTCCCTGAATCGCTAGGATGAGCATACCCTATCACAATATCTCAATGGTAAGAGGGGAGATAAATTCTTGAGTCCAAATCTTGACCTTAAAACTAATTGTCCTAGAAATTAAGGTAGGTATCTGAGATGACTACCCTTTCAAATTCATCATATGACATAAATTCATGATTATAACCCTTGAGTTTGATCTTGTATGTGGTATTTTATGATGGGTTTTCATAGTTTGTCTTGTAGGTCTATGGTGATTTTTCTATTAATTAAGTCAAATTAAAAAAATATTTAATGATTTAATTTAATGGAAAATTATTAAGATATTTTAAATATTTAATTATATTTAATTAATTGAGAAATTAATTCAATGAAAAAATTAAATTTAGAGACAAAATTATAGTTCTAATTTTACAGCATAGTAATATTTATTTAATTTAATAATAATATATTTAGGAGTTCATTTTTAAATAAATGCTAAATATTATTATTATTACTTAAGTTAATAAATACTTTTATCAAAAAATGCTTTGAAAATTATTTAAAGAAAGAAAGAGAAACTAATTGAATAAAGATATTTTAAATTGCAAAAAGTTTACATGAATATTCAAAAAGTAATAAAATACTAAAAAGATTTTGATCATTGAGTTCCCTCGTGTGATTACACAATCAATGCCCCAAATTTAGGGGAGGACTCCTTATCAACAATAAGGAGTTCATTTCGTAGGGACCGGGATTTTGGAGGAAGGATTTTTAGAAAGAGGGGTTTCAGAGGAAAGGGGATTTTCTCACAATCTTCGTGTGGTTGCATATTAGCATTAGATTCAAGTAAAATCTTGTCTTTTATACTCGCAATGAATTATATTCCTCGAAATTCCTATCTACATCATGTTTGTTAAATGTGTTTCCAGATTTTCTTTTAAGATGAATCTTTTCTTATGAATGTTATTGATATTCATATCACATTTTATCTATACATGAGGATTAGAAAATTAGAAAACCCTTGTTCTATAAATTAAATAGTTGATAATTTAATCAGAAAGGGTTTTGGGAAGAAAATGAATTGTTAGAATGTAAAAATTGATTAGTTACCTGATTTTCCCTATCAGAGTATTGTGAGTAATATATATATATATATATATATATATATATATATATATATATATATATATATATATTGAAAAGATGAATTTAAGGGAGGGAAGTGTTGTTTTGTTTTTTTTATTAAAACAAAATATATATTAAAAAAAAAAAAATTTAAAAAAAATTTGAAATTAATGAGGTTGGGGGCGGGGTCACCAAACTCCACACCCCTACCTCTACCACAGCCATTAAGGCTACGTGCGACAGGCTTTACTACTGAACAAAACAATAGTACATAGTATTATTGCCTCTAGTAGCAGTAATGCCTATGGCCGTAGTACATCACAAGTCGACGAGCCTTTAAATACATTGTTCTTTTTAATGGAATTTTTTTTATAAAAAAATATAATATATAATTTTATATTATTTAAAAATTTTAATTTATTTAAAATTTAATTTAATTTAAATTTGTTTATTAATAATATATTTTATAATTAGTTTTATTTTAATTATTAAAAATATTATTGATTTTTAAGGTATGTAATATGTTATTAACAATTTTAAGTTAATTAATTTAATGATTAATTGATTAATTTGTTAATAGGACATTTAAAAGAAAATATTTTATTTATGAGATTTATTTTATCTTTAAAAGGGTTAAATAGTTACTAGTTAATTATTTATTAACTATTACTTTTAAATCAATAATCTTTATGAAGATGTTGGTTTTGCAAGTTTATGGTAATGATGTGTTCATATTTAAATGTGAAGATGGGTTAAGTTATACGAGGAATATAGAAAACTTTATTAGACCAAAAAAAAATGTACAATGAAATAGAAACTTAAACCTTACTGTAAACTTAGATTGTGTGTGTTTAAAATCAAACAAAACTATGATATTATATTGTTTTTTGAATGCTTTCTTGTATATTGGAATTGGGGTTGAGTTAGAGTGTTGACCAGTTCTAGGATGTTTTACCAAAGGCTAAGAAGTATTTTTTGGTGTTTACCTATGATGTTATGATTTGGTTTATGTGTACTTTCTTGGATTGGTCCTATTAGGATAATCGTATTTGTGATGCATGTATTTTGACCAAGTGATTTCGGTAATTGTTAGTTTCTTGTTTAGAGAACTGATCTATGGGTTTTGGTCTTTTGAGATCTTTTTTCTTTGTTGAGCTTAGGGTAGATTATCTATATGTTAAGTTGGGAAGTGGCTTGCAATGGAGGCTAGGGCCCTGAAGAGGCCGACAGCTAACCCATTGTAGGTAGTTAATAAGTGAAAAAACTACACTAAATGAGAGTAAAATGAACCTAATAAGAGTCTTTGTCTTTCCTCATCCATGCCTTGAGTGCTAGCTAGTACAGACTAGGATGAGAGTAGAGAGGATGCTTGGTTGTGACCATGCATCCTTAATATGCCTTGTTAGTACAAAAGGACACTAGTATTGCATAGAGTCACTAGGGGGGTGAAGGATTAAAAGATTAGCCAGGTAACCCTAGAGTTGGCTCATGTGATGACACTTTCCCAATAGCATTATAGATTCCCTACGTGTTTTTGTAGCCTCTAGGTTTAGATGTTGTTTTATCTTAGAACCTATGAGTTAGATTGCTTTTAGGGTTTTCCCTTGACCTAGGTATTGCTTTTAATTTTTTGGGATTATTATCCTATTTGGGACTTGAGACTATCTCCTCAGTGTGGTGGGAGTGGACCTTTTTGGGTTACCACAAGGTTGGGTGGTAGTGTTTTTTTACTTTTACCATTGAGATCTGTTTGTTGATGTCGTGGTTGGAGTTTCTTGTTCTGCATTTCTTTTCATTATATTTTTGTGTATTATGATGGATGGTTATATCTATATGATGGATGATTTTACTTATTGTATTTTATTTTGTTTCATGGACCTTAAAGGGATGATGTAATCTATTTTATAAATGTATATTCTTTCAACCTTTCATACCCTATGACATGTACAGTGGCATTTGGAAAAAATGTATATTATTTAGATGGATTATAACTTGTAGTTTATCTTTAATGTGGATGTGTTATTTATTGGACTTAGTAAATTATTTAAATTTAAATGTGATTCAATGTCTCAGGATCCTTAAGGAATGTAATCTATTATGTGTTGCTTATGTATGATTGTATGTTCTTGCTTCCACTATTTTATAATTGTTGTTATATATAATCTTATAAAATTAAAAATGTTTGAAAAACTTAGTAAAACTTTAGGTTATCTCTTTTGGATCCCTTGGCAAGGCGTTACAAATCCTCAAAAATTCCCTAATTTTGTTACTAAAGAAATATCATCAAACATATTTACATCTATAAATATATACATGGAACTGTGATATTTATCACTCTATGATAAGTTAATTAACTATCATTATTTAAATTATCATCTAAATCTATTACTTCAAACTCTAATCATCAAATCTATAACTTTTACTATTCTATGCCTTAGACATTGAGGTAGAGATAAATGTTCATTAAGGTATGCATTTGACAAAAGGGAGAATTGAAAAGCTAAGGCTAGAGGCACACCTAACTATCCAATCATCTTGTCGAGTAACACAATAGTAACAAACAACACAGAGAATAACACATGGGAGAGAAGGAATTTCAAAATGCTTTATTAATTCATTAAATTATTTGCATACATTCCGGACTGTAAGACCTTTTGGATTACAACCAACAAAATAAAACTTCAAAATCTCTAATCTAGCTTTAAATTCACTATTCTAGGAACATCTTCTCTCAACTCATTAAGCTATGCCTAACCTAAACACCCTTATTTATACTTGCCAAAATGGCTTACAAAAGATTCTAGATCATTACATAATAGAAAGACTATCCTTAAAATGATCTACACACATCCCAAGACAAGATCCAAACATTAAATTCATAATATAGATTAATTATATAAGTCATCTCAAACTAAGAACCAGTCATAGACAAATTCAGTCAAAGATTAAACCAAGTATTAGTAAATATCAGACTCACTCGACACATGAAGGAACACTCAACCAACACTAGATAGCTCAGAAAATACTGGATAGCTATAGTAACTTAGCCAACACTAGCTACAATAACTCATCCATCACTAGCTATAATAACTCGACCATCATTAGCTAAATTAATTTAGCCAACACTAGATACAATATCTCAAGTATCACTAGCTTTAGTAACTGAGCCATCACTAGCTATAGTAACTTTTCCATCACTTGATATAATAACTCAGTCAACATTAAACAACTAAATAACAACATCAACTTGGAAACCAATGGCACTCAACTCCAACAGGTAGAATGAACAAAGATTATCGGGATAGAAAGATAACCTAGGATGTTCCTTCATCAAACAACTGGGGTTGAAAGAAATGATTCTCTTGAATCAATGAGATGTTACAACCTGAGCTGAATTCAACTAAGATTGAGAAATCCATGATGCATCTTCAATAGGTCTATTTTTTCATTTTACCAAATATTCATGGTAATCCTTTCCTCTCGTCCTTTTACCAACTCTTTGATCCAATATTTGTTTAGCCTCTTGAATTTTCTTCTTGGGATAATCATTAGGTACAACTACTTCATTATCTGACTCATGATACTCATAAAAATCAACAACATTAAATATAGGAGATATATCCATGTTATTAGGTAACTCAACTTCATAAACATTACCACTATCAAACTTCTTCATTTTCAACATAATATATGTTCCAACAGGAAATTTTCCTCTCTTCAAAACAATAAACCATCAGCTCATCAATAACTTAGAAAACATGATGTCTCCTAGACTTATTAGCATTCTCCTTATACTTTTGATTACTTTGTTCTAACTTTAACTTCACTTCCTCATGCAAAGACTTCATAAAACTAGCAAATTCTTCCCCCTTCAACACTTCTCTTCTCTTCACCAGCAATATCCATCAAATATGATACTCCTCTAGGATACATTCCAATAACAATCTCAAAATTTGTTACTCCTATTCATAGAATTGTTATATGCAAAATTAGCGTGTGCCAATACCATATCCCAATTACTCATCTTATCTCCAACTAAACATCTCAACAAATTACCCACCATTCTATTTACAACCTATTTCTATCCATCTATCTGTGGATGGAATATAGAATTAAATCTCAACTCAGTACTCATCTTCTTCCACAAAGTCCTCCAAAAGTAACCAAAAAACTTACTATCTCTGTCAGAAATAATACTTTTTGGTAATCAATACAATCCAACAACCTCTTTGAATAAATCTCAACAACATGCACATCATCTGATGTCTTCTTACATGGTATGAAATGTGCCATTTTAGAAAATATATCCACAACATCCAATATAGAATCATACACTCTTGATGTCTTAGGTAAGCCAACAACAAAATATGTACTAATATCACTCCAAGGTTTCTCAAGAATAGAAATAGGTGTATACAATCTACTATTCTGACTCACTCCTTTTCCAACTTGACAAATTTTGCAACTCCTTACAAACTTATGAACATCTGTATACATTTGTGGTCAATAATACTTATATTTAAGCAAACTCATTGTCTTATCAATTCCAAAATGTCTAGCCAAACAACCATAATGTTTTTCCTTAATAAAATTAACTCTCATAGAACTTCTTGATATACACAACTAAATTTATTTGAACAAAATACCTTCTTGAATGAAATACTCATCAAACTTACTCATCTGAGTCAATAGATTTGGTGATCTACAGTCTATCCACATCTTAGAAAAATCAGGGTAAGTATCATACAATTTCTTCATTTCATCAAAATGAAGAACTTCAACCTTCATTTCGATCAATAAAGAATATCTTCTTCTCAATGCATCTACAACTTGATTAGTGACTCCATTATTATGCTTTATCACAAATGTGAAACTTTGCAAATATTAAACCCAATTCATATGTCTCTAATTCAACTTATGCTAACTTCCCAAATACTATAAAGTTTTATGATCAATATATAACACAAACTCCTTAGGAATCAAATCATGTCTCCACTTCTTCAAGGCTTGAACAATAACATAAAACACTTAATCATGCACATTATACTTCCTTTTAGCATCATTCAACTTCTCACTAAAGAAAGCAACAAGTTTACCTTCTTGACTCAACACATCTCCTATTGCATTGCCACTTGCATCACATTCCACCTAAAATACCTTAATGAAATCAAGTGAAGCCAATATAGGTAACTTAGCAACCTTTTATTTCAAAGTCTCAAAACTCTTATCAGCCCCATGTGTCCACTTAAAATCATTTTAATCTCCTCTCATTGTCCTAGTCATAACATTACAAATAGAATTGAAATTCTTTATAATCTTTCTATAGAAACTAGCCAAACCATGAAATGATCTTACCTCACCCATATTCTTAGGTGTAGGCCATTCCAAAATTTCTTTAACCTTCTCAAGATCCATTCTCAAACCATCATCTGAAATTATAAAACCAAAATACATAATTTTCTCTTGCATAAAGGAACATTTTTTCAAATTAGTTAGCAACTTCTCCTCCTTCAATCTCTATAATACTTGTTTAACATGCTCAAGATGGTCTTCCTTAGTCTTATTGAATATTAGAATATCATCCAAATAAGCAATCACAAACTTACCCAAAAATCTCTTGAGAACTTCATTTAGCAACCTCATGAAAGTACTAGGTGCATTAGTCATACCAAAAGGCATAACCAACCATTCATACAAACCATCTTTTGTCTTGAAAGAAGTTTTCCATTCATCACCTTCTCTAATTCAAATATGATGATAACCACTCTTCAAATAAATATTGGTAAAATACTTTTCTCCATTCAAACAATCCATTATATCATCCATCCTCAACATAGCAAACCTATATTTCATAGTGATCTTGTTAATAGCTCTAGAGTTAGTACACATCCTCCATCCTCCATTCTTTGTAGGTGCTAATAAAGTAGGTAAAACACACAGACTCAAACTTTTTCTGATCAAACCTTTCTACAACAACTCTTGCACTTGTCTTTTAATTTCTTCATTTTTTGTAGGTCTCAATCTATATAGTGATATGATTAGTAGACTAGTTCTAGAAGCAAGGTCGATACAATTATTTATACTCATTGCTGGCAGAAAACCATCACATATATCTTCAACAACAATCTCCTTGTACTCATTTAGAAACCTTTCAATTTCTATTGATACTAAGCTAACACTATTAGCTTTTGTGGTCACTCAACCTCCATTAGCTTTTGTCACTTGATCATCATTGTTTGTTGTCACTTGATCGCTACTACCACAACCCGATCCCTTAGGGATTATCAAAAAACATACTTGGTTCTTCTTCAACCCTCTTTCAAATTGTTTCCCATTGACCACACAAACTCAAACAATAGTACAATTAACCTCATTTGGACTTTCAATAAAAGGAAATAATACTTTCTTTCTTTCATTCACCTAAAGAGTATATTGATTCAATCTTCTATCATGCATAGCATATCTATCATATTGCCAAAGTCTAGCCAATAAAATATGACAACAATCCATAGGCATAACATCACATAGAACTTCATCAAAGTAATTTCTAATCTTGAACTTCACAGCACATTGTTCACTTACTAGCAGCTTATGTTCATCATTGATCCATGAACCATGATAGGGTTTAGGGTGTCTTATCCTCTATAATTGTAACTTTGTAACTAGCTCCTCTCATGCTAATTTTTTTGAACTTCCACTATTAATAATTATTTTGCAACATTTTCCATCAATCTTACATTTGGTCTTGAAAAGACTTCTCCCTAGGATAGGTTCCTCATCAATTCCCTTATTACACAAAGTTCCTCTCACCATTAGAGTTTCTCTAGCCTTAAGTCCACTTGGTGAACCCTTAAGGTCTCCTTGAATCACAACATTTTTGTTACTTTTCTTTTTCTCACCATAGTATCTACAGTCAAAGGATCTATGCCCTTCTTTGCCACATCTAAAAAATTACCATAAAAACCACCCCTAGAATAAGAATTACCTCTTCCTCAATAATAACTATTAGTTCTCCATTCAATCTTGCCTTTGTCATCATTTTTCCACTCATATTTCCCTTATCTTGTGCAAAAATATTAGATATGTTATTTTCTCCATAAGAATTACCTCTTCCTCTTTGGAATCTACCACCTCTACCTCTTTATCTTTGTTCATGCTTCTTTGTCAAGATCTCCTCAGCCTTCAAGGCATATTGATATGCTTCTTTCACACTTTCCAATTTCACAAAACTTATCTCATCTTGAATTCTATATCTCAGTCCATTTAGATACCTTGCAACTTTCTCAACCTTGTCATCTACATGTCCATATCTGATATCCAATCTATAGAATTCCTCAGTATACTCTTTCATAGTCATGTCCTTTTGTCTCAAATTTTGCATCTTTCTAAACAAGCTAACTTGGTAATCAGTAAGAAGGAACTTCTTCTTCACCTTGTTTGCCATTTTCATCTCAGTCCTTATCTTCTCTTTTCCTCTTCTCTATTTATCAGTTTTCAAATGCTACCACCATAGTGAGGTGTGACCTTTCAACCTAGTGACTGCAATCTTCACCTTCCTATTATCAAGAGTGCCTTCAAACTCAAAGAACTTCTCCATATTAGAGATCAAATATAACACATCATTGGTGTCCAATTTTATATCATAACGAACAACTTTCACAATAGGCTTTGAATGTTCCCTAGATAATACTTTGAACAATCTTTCCTCATCCTAATCTTCCTTGGGTTCCAAATTAGTGTTTGGTACTAGTGATTTATCATCACACACATCATCAAGATACACTTCTCTCTTCTAGGTTATCTCCACAACATCTAATCTAGCTGCAGTTTGTCTCAATGTTTCCATAATAATAGTATCATCATTTCCTCTACCTCAAACCATCTTTACAAACAAGTCCTTGTAATATTGTAACCCTCTACAAGTTATAGATAAAATCCATAGATCTTCCACCCTACAACCAAATCCAACTTAGGGTTCTACAAGATCCAATCTCCTCAAGGATGAACCTGTAGCGCCTCTCCCATTTGACTTTTGTAAGTCATCCTGATGGATGCAACCTTGTTGATCTTCTGTTGAGAAGGGATCATGATTGTGACCATGAGTGGTCTACACCGTTGAGGTGTTTAGATTTATATTTCTATCAGTTGCTTTGTTTATGCTTTGGCTAATTTATGATGTGATTTATGGTTCACTGAGGTTTGTGCCAGTGGTTACCAGGATCGATGAGGTATCATGAGGTTGTTCCATGATTAC
This sequence comes from Cupressus sempervirens, assembly GCA_028749045.1. Taxonomy (NCBI): domain Eukaryota; kingdom Viridiplantae; phylum Streptophyta; class Pinopsida; order Cupressales; family Cupressaceae; genus Cupressus; species Cupressus sempervirens. The sequence goes on from CM053790.1 coordinate 264,549,606, forward strand.
CTTGAGGTGTGTGCAGAGATTGTGCCATGTGCTTTTACCATGCTACATTGGACTAGGTTTTTGTAGCAGTGGTTTGTCATGTTTATGACTATGTTCACTTAATTGTTTTAAGTGCCTTTTTATGTTGTGTTAGCAACCATTATTAAATGCTTAAATGATTAGAAATGGATTGTCCATGTTGGATTCTTTGGTTATGTGCTACGGATATTTACCTTGTTATATTCTTGATCCGAGAGATATTTGTTACTCATGTTATGTTTACATTTGAGATGACCTGAGGATTAGATGTTATACATGGATTTCAGTATCATAGATGTTGGACTACTATACTGTTCAGTTAATCATATTGCATGATGATGCCATTTTCAGATGATAGTGTATTTTATGATAATATCTAGTTACTTGGTATTTGGACATATATCTAATTATGTTATGTGATGGATTTGATGCTATGGTTATTTACTTCATTCCTGCATTGTTATGCTTTATGCTTGAATGTGAGTGATGTAAATAGATCATTTTAATATAATTGAATAAATGGGTAAATTAGGTGATTTAATGCATTTATTGCTTCGGCTATGTTATTACATGCAATTGCACTTGATCATGTTGTTTAGTGTGCAAGATTTATATCCCTGGCAGTGGCACATGGAGTTAGTGATTCAGCTATTCATATTTTACCAATATTGTCCTTGTAAGCTAAACGTATCCTTATTTTAAATGGTTAAAGTAAACCTTTCGATGATTATTAAATCCAAACTCATTTGCATTATGTGATTAGACCAATGAGCGTGTCTGTGCATTTAGAGGTTCACTCTGTCGCAAAAGTGTTAAGTGATTTTCTATTATTTTGGGTTTTCGGGCATTTTTTCATTTTTGATTTAATTTTTGGCAACTTTGCCTTAGGTGAAATTCTATTACAGATAATAACCTATTTTCGTTTGAGTCGATTCGGAGTATAGCTACTCTAGCTGGCTATTTACCCCAATCGACAATTCACTCAAAAAGTGAATAAGTGTTGAAAGAGGAATTTAATTCCTCACTTTTTTCCTTTTTGGATGTCAAATTTGGAGAGAATTTTTGGAAATCTTCTTCTAAAGGAATATTTTCTTGTTCATTGTGGGAGCTACAGGTGTGGGATCGTTGCGAGGTTGAGCTTGTTGGATCTAGCTTGGGGAAACTTTGGATTGCCGTGAGTTTTAGCTACTTCTGTAGGTTATTTATTTTATGGCTTAGATTCTCATTTTGCCCTTTTGGATGTGAGGTAAGGCTTTCCTATTTTATTGTTTCTACTCCATTTTAGCTTCCGCTTTTGGTAGCCGTTTGTTTGGAGGTTGAGAACTAGTGTTCCCCTCTGTTTCTGTATGCTAGTTCTACCCAGTTGGGCAAGTATGAGCATTTCCCTATTTTTCAGGATGAGGGTTTGGGGTTTTGCACTGTTATGCTGGCCATTTTTGCATATAGTGTCCAAACTCATTTATTTTTGGATTTTTGGGGTTTTTGTGCCCAAAGGTCAAATGGGTTTTAATTTTGAAGCTTTCCAAAATTTGAGGTTTTTACCTCATTTTGCATGCTGCCCTGGTTTCTTGGGTTTTCTTGGCACAATGTGGGTCATGGACCTGGATGATCTGTTAGGATATCATTCAGACCACTATTGCACTTTTTGTTGCATTGGGATGCATATTGCACCCATACTCCCGACTTTGTGTTCGGTTGAGTGATTTTATACATGTTATTTTGGTTTCTATTGGACCTTTGCTTTTGTTTTGTGGACACTAGGATTCGTGTAGAATCCATACTCTCAAATTGAGGGTGGTGGAGTGATTTCATGACTTTTGGTCTTGTTACATCATTGAGATTCATGTAGAATCCATACTCCTAGATTGAGGTCGGTTGAGTGATTTCATGATGTATGGTTTTATTGGTTTTGGGATTCATGTAGAATCTGTCCTTCTCGTGTTGCTTTCGGTTGGGTGTTCTCTTTGCATTGTGTTCTCATCCTATCCTTATGTTATGATCTTCATGATGGTGGTGTGCCACACACAAGTATGTGCACATACATTTGTCGGAGGACTTGTGGGTCTCAACCTTCCATGTCTTTTTTGGAAGTTTTGATCATTGGGGGTTGGGATGGGAGTATGCATGCCCACGAGCACTTGTCATAGGATGAGCATGGGTAGGGTAGAGTAGCATCTAGAGGGGGCTTCTATCTTGCAGCTCGCCATTTATGGCGCTGGAGGTTAATGAAGGATAGGAAGTTTTACATAAGTGATAACTAAATTAAAATCTGTGAGTGTTAATAAAACATAAGATAATGAAAAGATCTTCATTCGTGTGATGGTTACAAGGGAGTCCCTTGAGAGCGTTGCCACACGTGATCCAAGCTTGGGATTTTTGATGCCAAGTGACTCTCTAGGATGTTAGCCCCTACTTAGTAGACTATTGAGTGTCTGACTAGGACTTGTACTTCTTACATTGTCATAGGTTCTTAGTTCAGCCATCATACTATCTGGCATGAGTGTTAGCCATGGATGTTATTTTTGTGCATTTGTGGTTGGATCATTATCTCCATCAATACAACGGGTGTGGACCTATGGGTGCCACATGGTTGGGAGGTGTAGCTACCTTCACCACTACTAGGGATCGGTGTACAAAGACAACCTTTTGTCCTAGTGCGACCGTTGCTGGATGTTTTCACTTGGTACTTCGGTTTCCAGAGTATGCTTTCTTGTGATTTATGCTTTCATTGGGATGATGTTAGTTTATTTGATGCATTCCCTTATTATGATATTTAGCATATGATTAGATGATGTGAATTACTATATTAGCATATCTATTGCTTATTACTATTTAGCATGTGATAGGCGATGTTATCTACTGTAGGATTATCTTATGCTTTACTACTAGCATGTTAGATTTGTTTGTGCTTATATTGTTTCATGTTTTAGTAGTGATTTCCCTATTTTGATAGTATTGATGATCTGTTCGATGGCTTGGGATGTCACGTGCGGGGGATGGCTAGGATCCATGATGGTCTTATGATGCTATTGACGGTTGGGAGGAACTATGTACTTAGTTGGGTTGTTTTATTATTGCAAGGTTAATTCTATACTTTGTGATGTTGCTTTTGTACATTGCAATGTTGTTTTTGTTCACTACGATGTTGATTTCAGTATATTCTTTACTGTTTTCTTGCTGTTAGTGCTCTCGAGTGTTCATTCCTCAATTTACGTGGATCCGGTACTCCCCGGTGTGGAGGTTTCCATGTTTATGCTTTTTGTTTATGTTTTGTGGTCGTGCTGATTTGTTTTCTCAAGTGGAAATGAATGTCCTCGCGCGAGAAACAGGGGCTATCTAGGGTCGTCAGATGAAAGTTCGAAAGTTGGTTTTGGACACCCCTTTGGTTTTTACACCTTCGTAGTTCAAAACAGATTTCGTAAGGGGTTTAAAATATATCGTTTAAGTTTAAGTTGACGTATATTTAATTCCTTATACTTAAGATATATTTTAATATATGTGATGAATCTTTTGAGATAGGTTTTAGACCTCCTCGAGATAAGATACAAATTCTACGAAATTCCAGGGCTTCAGAAATCTAGACTTAGCCAAATTTTAGGGCTTCAAGATTTCAGACTTGGCCAAATTTTAGGATTTTGCATTTATTTTCCTGCATGGTGTTTCATTGATGAGTGGTGGTTTCTTCGAGCCCTAATCTTGTGTGTGGTCGTTGTGGATCTCTTTCTGTGTGTGTCAATTGGTTGTGGCATTTGGAGATTCTTTGGTTGCTCAGATTGTTGGTGAAGTCTTTCGTTGTGATCTATGTGATCCTTGTATGATGTTGTCATGTGCATTCATACTTGTAAAAAAATTTTATCTTGGCTTGATTTGAATCCTTGTTCCAAGGATCTCTGGGCAAGGCATTACAGAACCTCAAGTTCTAATACCACCTAACGTAAGGAGGAATTGAAAAGCTAAGGCTATAGGTACACCTAACTATCCAATCACCTTGTTGAGTAACATAAAGGAAGAAAACAACATAGAGAACAACACCAAGGAGAGAAGGAACCTTGAAATGTTTTATTAAATCATTAAATTATTTGTACACATTCCCAGTTGTAAGGTCTTCTGGGTTACAACCAATAAAATAGAACTTCAACATCCATAATCCAACTTCAAATTCACTATTTGAGGAACATATGCTTTCAACTCTCTAAGTTATTCCTAACCTAAACCCAAATACCCTTATTTATACTTGCAAAAATAGTTTACATAAGATTCTAGATCATTACATAATAGAAAGGTTGACCTTGAAATGGTCTACACACATCCCAAGACAAGATCCAAACATTAAATTCATGATCCAAATTAATTACATAAGTCATCTCAAACTAAGAACCAATAATAGGAAAACTTAGTCAAATAAGAAATCAAGAATTAGTAAATATTAGGCTCACTCAGCACATGAAGGAACACTTGGCCAACACTAGATAACACAATCAATACTGAATAGCTACAATAACTCAGCCAACACTAGCTACAATAACTTGGTCGTCACTAGCTACACTAACCCGACCATCACTAGATACACTAACTTAGCCAAAACTGAACAACATGGCAAAAACAACTTGGAAACCACTAACACTCAACTCTAACATGCAAAATGAACAAAGATGAGCAAGATAGCAAGACAACCCAAGATGCTCTGACATCAATATTTTCTTATTATTCTACATTAATTTTTAATGCATTAAATAACACAAACCATTCATTAATCAATATTATCAATTTATTTTCTCCATTCATCACATCATGACTACCCATTGATTAAAAGTCTATCTTCCACAAGTTATCATTCATAATACTTCCTTTGAACATTAAGTTAAAATATGATATTTTCTTTCCCTTATATCATTCAAATGCATGATAGCATAACTATTCCTAGGCTAATTTTTCCTTTATCTATAAACATTAAGAGATACTTGAAAAAATATTATTATTACAATGACATATTGACATCTTTTAAATGTTCTACAATAATACAATATGATCTTTTTTCCCTTTACCTTTCTCTTAGAGATACCCTTTCCCTTTTATATTGTTTTGAAACTAAATTACATCAATATACATCATTGTGTCATATACTTTGACATTAATACATATAAATAAGTACATCTCAACATAAAATAATATACTTAAATTTTAAGTCTTCAAAGACCAATACTGGAGGTAACATAATAAAGGATTATCCACCAAACCATAAACAATATCTCAATAAAATTAACCACCCATTTACATGGAACTAGAAAGGCCCACTCCCTTAAGCTAGGAGATAGAAAGCAACATCCACGCAAGATTTGAAAACTAGAATATTCCTAAGGTAGTAGATCCATTCCCAAAATAAGGAAAAAACATGATTATAAAAAAAAACTAATAAAAGGACTACTAGAGGCAACAACATCAAGAGTTATGTATTATAAGGTACTAACAAAGTCAGTGTCATACATAACACTCAAATGTTGGGATCAACCTCTTGAACCATTTTCACCTTATTGCATTCAAGCCTTATACATAATGTCATATGTTCTTGTTACTCCAACAAGGAATACATGGATTTATCACACTTTCCTTAATGTTGGGATTAATCTTATAAATCATTATCACCCTTTTGCATACATTCCTTATACATGATGACATATGGTCTGAATACTCCAATAGGTTAAGTGTGCCTCAAATATCTCTTATCTTGATTAACATGTTAACTCAAACTCCAATAACTCATTAATTCAATTAATTATTTCACTTTATTGCAAGCTCACATGCAAAGCCATCTTACTTAGGGCCTTGGTCTCTACTACATAGGATCCTCTAGTGATCACTTCTAAGTCCACCTACTGTGAGTCATTCACCTAAAGTGATTAGTTTACCCTACCCTTAGTAATAAAAATCATTTAAGCATAGGAAAACGAATAAAATTGAGTGCATATTCCATATTAACATCAAAATATCAATTGATTGGGTTTAGGAAACATCTAGTTGTCTCTAGTTCATTAGATAACCCTAAACCCTAATTTGGCCTTAAAAATCATGAAAAGGAATAAAAAAATATATTTAGTACATTTAAGGTTCATATGAATCAAATATAAGATTCTAAAATCCTTTGGTAACCTACAACCCTCCAACGCTTAACAACTTTCAAAAATTGATTTATTTCAAATAATGGTTAAATGTTAAGAAAAGACAACAACAAATAATAACCTACTACAATGTTTGAAATTAGACATACTCCAATTTAGTGAAGGTTTAGTAACTATTTAATGTGATATCACCAATCTCCTTGTGTCTTTCATTTCTTCTTCCTTTCTTTGTTCTTCCTCCTAGGTGGAATTTGGGTAAAACCTAATTGATCATCTTTAAAGATCCTATTTTCATGATGTTAAGCTCAAGGTAGGAACTATTTCATTAGATGTTGAATTTCATCCATATATCTATTTGGAATCTTCTTCTTTTGTCACAATGTCTATATCTCAAACTCCACCTGATTTTGGAGATTCGAGACCTATTTGGGATCTCGAAAGGATCATAGAGGTCTTAAGACCTAGTTGTCATGGGTGTAATCCACCCCTAATCCATCAAGGGCACAGTGCACTGGTAATTGGGACCTATTTTAGGTCTCTCCTTTGGGTCCCATGATTGAATATGTTTAAGGTGTTAATTCCTATGTAGGTCATCCTATAGGAGTTAGTTAATTCCTAGCTCTATATAAACCCTTCCATTTGCTCCATTTTCATAATCCATTCGTGCAAGTAAGAGTCTCATACTTAAGATCTCAAGTATTCAAGTTTCAAGCATTCATTCCATTAATTCAAGGATTTTATCTTCAAGATATTCTTCAATCAATTCAAGATTCTTTGTTGTGTCTTCTGCATCCATTCATCTTCATCTTCTTGGTCCAAACTCATTGGTGAAGCAAGCACATTGCAATTGATGCAAGAGATCCAACTATTATAAGGTAAATTCATACATTTATTTTAAATTCTTGCTATTTCAATTATTTCAATTGAAAGTTAATTCCTAAATTAGGGTTTGACCAAGGCAAACCCTCATCAACAACAAAATTCATTTTTTATTGTTAGTTGTGAATATCGAATTGACAAACAAGTTACATATTAGAGTACACTTTTTAGCTTTCTTTGAAACTATGAAATAAAAATCAAAATTGTGCACTATCATAAGGGATGCACTACAGCCTTGAAGATCTAGTTCTCTCCAAACACATTTCCAAATATTTCTAGGTTTTTTTTGTTGTACAATTGTAGGCCCAGATTTGATGACTTCCATTCATTTTTGAAGAAAAGAAAGCAAAAAAAAGACTTCAAAGGTGTGCTCCTTTACCTTCTCTTTCCCTTTAGTGTATTTATCTTTCATCACACACCAAGGGTTTTTGAGGAACTGGATACCTTTCTTCTATTCTTCCTAGACCTAGTTTACATTGGTGTTCCTTTCTTATTCAATTAGCACTAATCGCTCTAAACCTAGTTCCTTAGGATTGGGATTGAAAATATTCTTCTCCTTGTCTTCTCTCATTTTATATGCATATGTATGTGTAGGTTGTGTGATGAACTTAGGGTTTTATCATTGACTCACATTTCCTCCACTACACCTATATCTTTCATAAATCACATAATTAAGCTAATAAATCTAGTGAGAATGAATAAAAATATGTATATACATTCACTACAATATATATGAAGACCCAATGGTATGAATTAAAGTTATGGCTTGTGTTGCAAAATAGAAAACCCTAGTTAGGGTTCAAACCCACACTCACTAAATTGGCTTCAACTTTCACACACTATAGAAAACAATACACCATGTTAGTGGTAAATGAAAGATAAGATAGAGGACCATCTATTATATCAATTTTAGATCTGTACAATATATTTACAATCTGTAAAGTTCGAATGAACTTGAATAAAAAAGAAAAAATTGAAATGGACAAGTTTAGTTTGACAAAATGTACACAATATGTAATGCCTCACTCGAGAACTCAAGAGAAACTAACCTATGATGTTACAATAGTTTAGTGAACATTTTTTTAAAAGTTTAAACATCAAAGTAATTTTAATGCGGAAGAAATATACACATACATATCAAGTACACATAAGTAATTACAAATAAAATTTCCATTTGTCAAGGGTTCCTTTGAACATTGAGTTACATTAAGAAAGTTTTATTAGTTAGTTGTAATCTGAAGTACAATGTCTACAATAATAAATGAATAAAAAATAGATAAATACAACTGATATGATAAAGAACATCCAAATAACAACATCCACTACACATGTCATAGGGTATGTAATAATAAATACAAGTACATCAAATATAATACACAAACCCATAGAATCTCAAAATACAAGATAGATATATACACCATCTAAATAGAAGAACCCAAGATAAGAGCAAGAATGATAATGAAGAAATACATCAATAGAAATCCAAAACCATGAGTTACCTTAGATTGGTCACTCTAAGCCCCATACCCTCAACGTGATATGTGAAACTAGAATACCCTTTCATGAAGATGAGGAAAACTAGTCATACATCTCACTAGGTATCATCCCATTCCCATCCTTCACCTATACAAGCACTCAAGGCATGGGTGGGGAAAAATCTTTAACTTGTCTTTTTAATGTGTCTCTAAATATTTTAATTGCTATGTTATCACTTATTACACAAATTAAAATGAGTTACCCTGGCAACCACTTTGGGACCCAGCCACTTTGGGCCCCAACCCCCATTGCAAGCCACTCCCACAAAATGCGCCTAGACAACCTTTTCAAATCTCACAGACCATAATGATTAGATTTGATTCCCTAATAGACAACCCAAAAATAACATTGGTTCTAACAACTCAAGTTCTCATAAATCTCAATTTGAATCATAAAATACATCAATGACATCTAGTCAAATAAACATCATAAAGAAATCTCAAAAGCCACTAGTTCACATGTTAGTTTGGCCAACTAAACAATCCACAAAGAAAACAATCATGAGAATGAACATCACAAGATTATAAAGAGAATTTTTTTTTTAAAAAGTTTTTAAGCCATATGGTTTAATTTTATTATTTTCTATGTTTAGATTGAGTCATAAGGATGTGTTGAACAATAAGGTGAGAAAATACATAGTAATATAAAATGTTATGCTAATATACGTATTTAAATAGATAAGTATTTAAATGTTCAATCTCTTTGTGCATATAAAATGACATGTAATGTTATCTTGTTAATTTAAATAATCTTAAATCATAAATGAATTAATAATTAATAACATAAAAGTATATAATAAGATTAATATAAATATCAATTTTATTTCTAAAATATTAATGACTTCTACTTAAGCCCAATGTTAACATTTACTTTTTTGTTAATTCATTATACAATTATAGATAAAATTATAAATTAAATTAAATTATTTATAATTTCTCTCAAAGTCAAATAGTTATTAACTAGGTGATTACAAAGTGAACTTCACCATAGATTCTCTTGGAATATAACAAAATTACAAATATTTATTTATTTATTTTTGAGTTGCGTTAATAAATATAAAATCATTTATATGCAACTAAGAGTTTAACTTAGAGCTTAAGAAATCAACATCCACCTTATAATAAAAGAGTTGTATTTATTTAATTTTCAAATTTAATAAATAATTGTTTTTAAATAATAAATAATAAATATGAAAATTACTCTATATTTTATAAAAGAATATAAGTTTGCAATTTTTATTTTCACAATGCTAAGATCTTCTTAAACATGTAATCATAAATTTTATTAATTTTCTATCTTGAATGTATTTATTTTTGTAAAAAGATTTTCAACCAATAATTTTGTTTAAATATGAGGCAAATAAATATTTTGTTTGATGAATCTTTACAGGGTTTCAGTTGAAATTTTCACACACATTTCTTTCAAACCCCAGCTAATAATAACCATTGCTCTCTAAAATTCAAGGTTGAATTCTCTAAGTTTTCTAAATCAATTTTCAGCAACATGATTCTAAAGTTTACATTTGACTACGGTTTTCAAACAACACATGAATCAATTCTATTTCTCAATTGAAAATCCAAATTTTTCTTCATGGTTTATTCCATATATTTCAGTAATATGGCATACACGAGGTAGATAGATATTCTAAAATAATTTTAACAAATGAACTCTCAGACCCTACCTCAATCTAACAACTAAAATTTTAGACAATCTGGTGAATACATGCAATCCAAATACTCATAAGCTTCCATCAATTCTTAAACTTCCACTTCCAAATTGCTCTCCCAAAACCTATCTATAACTCTAAAATGACCAAAAATCCTCTAATAAAGAGCCCTAACCCTAACTATGGTTTCTAATTTTGTATTTAATAAAAACCCACTTACTTTTAATTAAACATTAAATAACTTAATTTATTAAATCTTTTCTTGCACACTTAAAGCCCTTTTAATTGTAAAATATTAGTTTATTTATTAATCTTTTCATGCATATTTTACTCACTTTTGAATAAAAATATGCTAAATATTTTATTTTTTCCACTTTATTATTTAATGCAAGCATGTTAAAAGCAATTATTTATTTTATTAATCAATAAAGATAATTAGAGCTCATTATTTAAAGTTTGGGTAACTTGTTGAAACTTTTGATTGAAGATAAGCCTACTAATTGAGATTTGATTTTGGCACAAGAAGACTTCACACAAAATAATTTTGTAAATAGGAGCACTAATAAGACATCTTTTGAGATTGTTACTAGAATGAATCCTAAGGGAGCTACTAAATTGAGAGATTTGAACTTTGAAACAAAGAGAAGTGTTGAAGCTAAGGAATTTGCAGATTTCATAAAGGCTTTGCATGAGGAAGTTAAAATGTAATTAGAAGACAATAATCAAAAAGGGAGTAGATAAGAGGAGGAGACCTAAATCTTTTAAAGTTGGTGATGAAGTTATGACTCACTTAAAGAAAAAAAAAATTCTAGTTGGTACCTATAATAAGTTGAAGATGAAGAAGTTTGGTCCTTGTAAGATTATGAGAAAATTTGATAGTGGAAATGCTTTTGAAGTTGAATTACTAGAAGATGTGGATATTTCACCTATATTCAACATTGCAGATATCTTTTAGTATTACAATACAGATGTTAAGATGAAAGGTAACTTGGATTATCCTAGAAAGAAAACATATAGCATTGAGAAGTTCTTGAGTAGCTGAATAAGTAAAAGCACCAAATGAAAGAACTACAAGGAATACCTAGTTCAGTAGAAAGACAAACCAATTGAAGACAATTTGTGGATCACACAAGCTAAATTGGATCTTTATGATTTAGGTTAGAATATTACTCATGCCTGATGTAGACATCAGTTCTATATTAACCCCAAGTGTCTGATGTAAAAGCATCTTGGGTCTTTGAGCAATCTTGCATCAATCAAAAAAATATTTCTTCTTTTTTGTACAATTTTGTTGTTAGCAAAGTAGTTGTTGCTTCTTTTGATTATACATTATGCGTAGTTGCCATTATGTCGAGGACCCATTCTTGAGCTTTGTTCTAAGTATGAAAATTCTTATGTTCTATATTTCTTGAGTTTTATGTCATTCTTTGTGGTTCTATTTTTTATGTTTTCATCCTATGAAGCATGTTGTTTCATTTAGCACAGTTTTCATTGATTTTGTGGCATCTTGTGCAGTTAGGAGTTGACTCCTAACACATGCTTGGACCTACCTCTAAGTGTGCACTACTTCATATTACCATTTGGACAGATTTTGGTTTACTCTTCCAAGTATGAACCTTAATTGTAATTAAATGCTTGACTAGTTTACTTGTGGCTTAGTTGATTACAGAAGAAGCTTGGTTAGATGTAGTAAGGTAGCATTCTTAAAGAAAATAAGATAGAAGATGCAAGCTAAGGCTCTAAGTTTGTATTGTTCTTAATTTGAATAAGGTCATAACTTGAAAGCTCTCACAACCAGGTATATTGTGGTTTATTTATGTGTGATGTAAAATAATTACACCTACAAATATGTTTCATTTGCCCTTGCATTTTCTGTGGTCAGTAATCTATGTGTAGCTTTCATGTGCAACTCTGAGCGAGGAGTGTTGATTGGCTTAAGTTGAGTTTTTTGCATCTTCTACCCAAATCTTTGTTTCTCCCTACATCATATTAAAAGTTTTATATTCAATATGAAGAATGAGATAGGCATGTTGAAGATTGATTTGGTTAAGGATGCTTACCAGTATGCTCTAAAGGAAGAAGATAAGTTGAAAAGAACATCATGATAAATTTTGAGAGAAGGAGAAGCATGATCACTCAGTGAGGGATAAATAGATTATTGAAGATGAACCTAACTTGTTAAATAGAGGAGAAGAATAGATAGTGGTGCATTCATAGGCACTTGCTTCAGATGTAGTGAAGAACATAAATCTTTTGAATGTCTCAATGCTAATGGGAAGGTCGGTGATAAAAGAATTATTGTGGTAATGAGAATGAAGACTTGGTGAATGAGCTCAAGGTGGAAGATAACTTGTTGGTTTGGCAAGTATTGTTTGGTAAGAAGTTGTTGGAACCCTGTCAAAGAAGGAGTTTGTTTAGGACTCGATGTAAGTCTAGAGGTAATTGCTGGAATGTGACTGTGGATAGTGGTAATACCAATAACTTAGTTGTTGAGAAAATGGTTTAGAAACTCCATTTGATGAGAATAAGGCATCCTTGTTCTTATAGGATTAGTTGGTTGCAAGATGAACATGGTCTAGAAGTGAGGGGGCAATGTCTTATTAAATTTTAGATTGGACATTATGTGGATCAATTGTTGTGTGCTATTGTGAACATGAATAGTTATCACATATTACTTGGTAGACCTTGGTAGTATGATTGCAAGGTAGTGCATGATCATGTCAAGAATATGTTTATTGTTGAGTAGGGTGGCATGAGGTTTTTCCCAATTCCATTGCAGAATGTAGAACTCAGTAGGAGGAACCCGAGTTTTGGTAGGCAAGTTGAGTTGAAGGATTTGTGAAGGATTAGAGATTAGTGTGTGAAACAAACATGTGGTGCACTAAGGAAGGATGTGAAGAGATAGAGTAAGTAGATGTCTGTTGCAAGAAAGGATTTGCAAAAGTGGAATAAAGGAAAAAGTGTACAAGCTGGAGACTTGGAGGACATGTATGTGAAGAACCAATTCAAAGTTTATGTGTTGAATCTCGAAAGATGTTCTTCTAGCTATTAAGAACATCTGTCTGCACCTAGGGTGTCTAACACAGGAGCATCCTGGGGTAGCTGGCAATCCTATGTGCTAGTGTGGTTATGACCTTGGAGTTGGAGAACTTAGTTGAAAGGAGGTGATGCTCAATTACTATTCTGATAGTTCTTGGTTGTAGTTTTCCCAAGATGCTCAATGATTGAAGTCTTGGTGATGCTTATAGTGCTTGGTTGATATTTTATCGATGGAAGTAGTTCTCAATAATGCTTGTGAGAGCTCAGTGGATGTACTTTCTCGATACACTCAGTGTATACTTGACATCTTCAGTGGTTGTTGTTGATGCATGGTAGTTTGGCTCATCAGTTAGATATTCTTGAGAGATTTGATCGACTGGCTTGATGCATTTAGTATTTGTTGCACATGATTGATCATGGGATGTGTGGGGACCTATTTAGGTCTTGGTTCTTTCTCCTATGTGCATTTAATGATTGTTGTAAGCCAACTAAGGCATATTATGTTTGCTTGGGTTCTAGATGATTATATCAACAACAAGCTAACTTATGGTTGTCCAAGCATAAAAGGAGGGGTAAGGTAGTTTTGTAAGAAGTGAGAGAAGAGTCAACTCGAGAGGTGTAGCTGAGAGGACAAAAGTTTAGTAGAGATAGCAGTTGAGTGTGGACTTATGAAATAAGAAGGTTGCTTGGTGTCTTGTTAGCACACATTTATATCTTGCTAGGTATTTCTACTAGATTGTTGTGTTGTTATAAATTTGGGCTAGCTAGGGTTGGAGGTATTTGGATCTTACGAGGTCTTGTAGAACTATAACAATAATTGCTATTGTAATTGGTCGTAATTGGGAAGGCCTTACAACCCAACACATTGCATGTAATGAGTTATTTGATGAATAAAGAGTTGGATTTTCTATCAAATATGGCATTGTGTTTTGTGTTTCTATTGTGTGGTTATTTGTTGGGGGCTTGATCACCTCCACTAGACATTTACTCAGCTTTGCACTACGTCAAAGCTCTAGATTGAGGAATCAACCTTAAAATTGCGATGTAAATTTATTGATAAAGGAAATTATAACATATAGTATGATTGAATTTGTCAAATGAAAGATACAATTACCTTTGTAGATGCAATTGAATTTGATATGTGATCAAATATGCAAATGTAATAGCCTTGAGTCAATGAAACCCAAAAAGAAACTGTATAAGTCAAAACCTCATGAATATGAATGTATGTGAGATGTGATGATGAAAGATGGAAGAAGATGAATGTTTGGAATAATAGATCTCCTCCTCAGAAGCCAAATTCCACTGCAACCTTGAAGGAAGAAGCTTGATGCGAGAAGGGAATGCTTGAACTTGATGAATGCTTGAAGATACTTTCTTGAAGTCTCATAAACATGTGTATAGCTTGATGGATACTTGCTAGATGAAAATAAAATGCCCAAGCCTCCTCATATACTAGATTTTGGGATCGTAAACATACCAGGCCAAGCTAAGAGCAAGAATAAGCAACTGGCAAACCCAAGGCACTTAAGGCCTGGAAATCAAAATTCCTTAGGAAATAGGTCAACATAGAATGAACGACGTATTCTTGAGGGGGGTCCCTGAAAAAGGTCTTGGATTTCTCAAAGAAGGTGCAAAGAGAATCAGAAGATGATAAAACTACTAGAAGATATGACCAAAAAGGTGATAAAATACTACCTAAAGGTCCATGCTAGAAGTGAGAGATGACCTAGAAATGTAGGAAGGATTGGGAAGAAGAGAAAGAGACCAAAACCACATTAAGCAGGGCTATAATGTCTCAAACTGGAGTATGTCCATTTTAAGATAAAATTTGGTCTTCCATTATTTATGAACGACATTCTATTATCCCTTCTTGGAATTCTTTTCCTTCGCTTTTGGAAGTCCTAGTGGATTTGCAACGAAACCTTTTTGAAAAGAGGAGGGTTGAACCGTCAAAATAGGAATGAAGTTGGAGTTCCACTCTTGTACAATGTAGAGTTGTATTCTTTTTGTATTCCTTACTTCCAATAACCCCATCTTACACTAGGATTGTAAAATGGTAGACGAAAGATCCTATTTGAAGACTAAGGCTATAACTTCTTGCTCTACGGAGCACCTCCGCAATCAGCATCTAACTCGTATAGCTTTGTTTAGTGGTAATTGGTGGGTGCGTCTTTCTTCTTTATCTGTGGTGAACTCAAGTTACCAACCATCCATTATGAAGGATTTTAGCATAATGATAGAACTCTTAATTTCAAAGACGGTGGTTGATTCCTTAAACCGTAATATGAAGCAATGTTGAAAAGACTTGTTTTTAACATTTTGCAAGATTTAAGGGAATGATATTAGGGCCCGTTTGGTAATGGGAATACAAGCGGAATAGGCATATGTAAATTCTTAAAATTTTGAATTCTTTGTTTGGATGCACCAAATCGGAATTGGAATACGAAGTAAAATAGGAATACGTATTCCAATTTTGGCCCAAAAATGGGGTTTTGCAATTCCACCCAAATAGGTGTTATTGGAATACGTATTCCTATTCCATTTTTATTTATTTTAGAAAACATAAATTTTGGGGTTCGCAAATTCCGTATCAAATATTGGCTGAACCAAACAGGAATACGTAGCCCCATTTTCTATTCCAGAATAAGTATTCTAGAATAGCTATTCCTATTCCCCTATTCCTATTCCTGCAGCCAAATAGGCCCTTAGAGCCTAACTGTTGCTTAATGCTCTAGAATCCTGGTATAACCCGACACACAAACTTGAATAGTGCAACAATCTCTGCAATCCATTAATGCAGCTCTTGCTCAGAAGAAACCAATGCTAAGTTTGTAACAATGTGAGGCTTTTAGCCCAATTTTAGAGCTTACTCCCTATCGACTGAGCTATGGATTCTACAATAATAACAACAGGCTTTTCTTTATAATGTTCAAAGTGCAGTAATATCTTCGTTTTCCTCTTCTGCAACTTGTAAATGTTTAACTTATTTTTTCATTGAAAAGAAAACAATCAAGACAATTTTGAATGTGCATTGTGGGCTCATGAAATGGAAAAGAGTGACAATGTATAATAGGATTTTGAGCGTTAGCTGTTGCAAGTGAGGTCAAATGTGACAAGGCAACAGACATTCTAGAAAAATGAGGTATTAATAATTATGCATGTCATGATGCCATTTCAGGAGGTGCATTTTGTTGGGAGAATGGCCAGTAGCTAAAGACAACAAGACGAGATCCATTTTAACACTGGAAGGGCATACATATGTAATTTTCAATAAGATTAAAACATTTACGAACTGCCAAAAAGCTTTCCATATTTCTATGTTTGTAGATCCATATAAAATACACCAACTTCATCAAGATTATGCTTACCGTGCACGGAAGGTTAAGTCTTCAATCAGAGTGGAATCAGCAAAACGCGTATTGCATTTGTGTGATTTAATTTTTGTGAGAAAAGGTGGTTCATTATAAGGTCGTCTATATTCTGTTCGGCTAGATGGTTTTGTTGTTTAATGCTGGCACTTAGCGTTTGGATTAAGTGGGTGCTGCAGGCCAGCACGAATAATTTAAGTTTAATTACTGTTTAAAGGATCAAGATACGTTCAAGTCTCTCGAGATTGTCGTGGCTCTTGAAAACTCAAATTGACCAATTATTACCTGTTCTCCTACGCGGAATTGCTGAGACAAATAACTTGAGGGCATTTATAATCAGAGGTTTTGTGCCTGAATTTTAAACTTCAGAGGAACAGGGCATTCCTTTTGTAAAGTGTTTCACTGGGTTCTGTTGGTTTTAAGAAACCAGGGTAACTAGTTATGAGAGTTTAATGGATTGAATTTTAGTTTCAGGATAAGTTAAGAACAATCTTTGTTAGCTGGGATTGGTCTGGATAGATTCATTGTTAAGGAAGATGAGGGCTTCCAAAATGATCACCTGTTCATTGGGCTGTTATGGGAGATCTTAGGTATAGAGAAGGAGATAGTTGAGACTTGTTATTAGTATTGAGGATCTTGAAATAGAGGTTTGGCACTTAATTCTTAGTATTGAAAGACTTGAATTTGAGCCTTGAGACTTGTTCTTAGTAGAGTTTGAGTTTGAGAGTTAAGCTGAGTATATTTTGTGAGTTGGAGTTCCTCTGTTTGAATTCAATGCTCTTAAAGAAGAGGGTATTCAACTTGCTAATCCATTCTTTGGATTTCCTTGATTACACAAGATAAAGGTTAGGGCCACTTTGAAACATCGGAATGGTAAGCCTTTAAGGTCATTGTGAAGAAGTCATGAACACGCAATAATTTGGCAATAGATTTGATAGTTATATATAGTGAGTTTAAGGTTATTACGAGGAAGAAGAAATCAAGGGCCCTGAAAAGAAGCCAGTAATGGCACCAGCTGCAGGTGACCGCTCTTTAAAGGAAACTCCAACATGGGCAGTAGCTCTTGTTTGTTTAGTAATCATTGTCATTTCCATAATGCTTGAGCAAGCTATTCATCGCGTTGGAAAGGTGAGGCTTTGTTTCCTACAACCAGACTCTTCAATTCACTGGCTTAATTGAAATCTACATTCAAAAAGACATCTTTAGCGTTTGGAGTAAGGAAGTAAAACTCTGGATTATGTTTAATTATTTTATTTTCGACAACACTGCTCAAGTCCTTAGTGCCCAAAATCCTTATATATGTTCTTATTTCAATTCAAATCTGAATACAAGGATTTTGAGGTACTTTGAAGTGGCCCCATTGCTATATTCTAGCGTCTTCGGTCATATCCTCTGCAACAGGGGATTCTTGACCAGGGCATACTGGTTGGGATCATTTTATTCGTGACATATTTTGGAAAAGCTGATCTTGCATTTTGTATTTAAGTTCAGATTCTATGAGTAATTCGTGACATAACATTCCAATATGAATCAACATTATTACTATCCACTGATTACATCAATATTGTTTTTCTATTTTTATAAATGCAATGCTAAATTCAATGCCCGTTCTGTACTAATACAATCCCCTTTGATCGTGTGGTGCAGTGGCTTTTGGCGGGAAATAAGAAGTCTTTATTTGAAGCACTTGACAAGATCAAATCAGGCAAGAATTTTATTGAAATGTTTTGAGTTACTGATCACCTACCTTTGAATTTGATGCAGCCATCCTAAAGATACAGCCATCGAAGTTTTTAAATTTTTGGGTTTTAATTTGTTAATTTGGTTTTTTTTGTTATTTTTTTAAGCAAAATCAAGAAAGAAAAAGGATATCCTAGGAATATTGTAATCCCAAAACATGATTCGTTAAAATGGATTGATTTACAATGACATGTTATTGATTTTGTTTTGGGTCATTCTGTGTTGGCGACTTAGTGTTTGTTTTGAAAATTCTTACCGAGTGTGCAAATTTTCATATGAAGAGCTGCCTTGAACAAATATCAGAATACTGTTTATTGTTTTCTTAGTGACTTACTAGATAGAATTTCTCAAACGAACTTTCCACGAATAACACGTGGTCGAAAAGATTTATCTGAAAATAGCCCTTTTCCGGTGCAGAATTGATGATTCTGGGGTTCATCTCCCTCTTATTGACGATTGGACAGCAGCCTATTTCCAAGATTTGTATACCGGAAAAAATAGCTTACTCCATGCTTCCCTGTGAAAAGGTGAAATATGAAGGGTCGAAAGATGACGGTGATTCAGAAGATGGAGATCGCCGGAAACTACTGTGGGCATCTATGTCTTCTAATGAGCAAGTCTCATGGAGGCGTGTTTTGGCTGCTCCTGCTGGGGAGCTGGATCCGTGTACAAAAAAAGTAGACATTAAAGCCCAATTCTTACTTATTTTCTTATTGCTCTCTGGTTCATGTTCTATGATGCTTTTAGGGAATGTTTCAAACTGTTTAGCCCATTTTGTGTTTAGCTTATGACAAATGTAGACCAACTTTTTATCTTTGACGTTTTTTTAATGGTTATTTCTGTCTGTGTGTGCAGGGCATGTATCCTCTTGTTTCGCAGAGCGGCATACACCAACTCCACATATTCATCTTTGTATTGGCAATTTTACATGTCTTATACAGCGTCATAACCATGGCCCTAGGAAGAGCAAAAGTAAGCGCAATGGAGGGCACAGCTTTATTTTATGCACTGTTAATTTAATAGTGTTTATTGGAATCATTTATTCAGATTGGACTTAAGATCCTACTGCGATGGATTTCCATATTCATTCAACACATGTTTTTAATAAGCAAGAATTGTCAATGCTCAGATGAGGCGTTGGAAATCTTGGGAGAAGGAAACCCAAACGTTGGAATATCAATTTTCAACTGGTGAGTACTTTTCGGGTTTTTTGGCAATTGAATCAGTTTGGGACTTTGGTCAGCAGTGGATGTGGGGTTGTCCTCTTATGTTGACTATTCTTTTTAGAATAGTCCTTCAGTAAATGTTTCTGTTTGGATCAAAACTAATACAATCTTTCAATGTTTTCCATTTCATATACTGATAAACCTGAATTGAACAAAATCTATTATTTCGATTCTTTGTACAAGCAGATCCTGCAAGATTCAGATTTACCCACGAAACTTCATTCGTAAGGCGTCACACAAGTTTCTGGACCCGAAACCCAGTGCTTAAATGGATTGTAAGTGCTTCTCACCTTCAAACATAATAAAGGGATGCATATTGGCTTCACATCTATGGTTTAGAATTAATTTTCCTTGAATTACAGGTATGCTTCTTTAGACAATTCTTTTGGTCGGTACCCAAAGTTGATTACCTAGCCTTGCGCCATGGCTTCATTGTTGTAAGGATCACTTACCTGGAATATTCTTCTACAGTTTCTTTAGTTTAAGTACGTACACAGCTCATCCTAACGAAAAATTTGTACTAACCAGGCCCACCTGGCTCCAAATAGCAAGTTCGATTTTCAGAAATATATAAAAAGATCTTTGGACGATGACTTCAAGGTGGTAGTTGGAATCAGGTTAGTAAACCTTTCCTCCTTAGATGTTTATAGGGGAAGAGACCTAGTCGTCTATACTAGATTTGTGCATATAGATCTCTTAAACTGTAAGACAAATTATGTCATATTTTTTGGGGTACTTCTTAAATTTAAGGTTTCAGCATTTGGGCATTTACGGATCTTCTTGTAGAGGCCGTGGACTGTCAAGTGATCGAAAAGTGCCATTTTAAAACACTCGCCTGATACCTGTGATGTTCACCCCCAATAGTTGCTCCCTCAAAAAACACTAAAAATACCCATACTTGTGGTAAAATGTTCCAGTAGTCATTATGAAATGTCCTAATAGTGGTGCACAAATGGGTCAATCACCAATCAAGAAAGCATAAAAAATAATCGACTATTAGTACATATGTAATCGATTTTTGAGAGGTATCTATGACATCTACCATATGACAGTCAGTGGACCCCTAAGACTACTGTGTCTCTTCCCCTAATGGGTTTTCCTGTGCTGCCCTGATTTGCCTCTTTCATATAAATTAACACACCGTTTCTTTGGGATGTATGTGCTGCCCTGATTTGCCTCTTTCATATAAATTAACAAACCCTTTCGTTGGGATGTATGCAGCCCTCCATTGTGGGCATTTGCTGTGGTCTTTCTGCTTCTGAATGTGTCTGGTAAGTCTTCATCATAAAAACCACCTCCGCCAAACCTTCATTCATAAGTATTGTTGCTGCTCTATTAGAGACTAATATTCTTTTGTTGATTGTATGGATTGACTCTGGGAACAGGGTGGTACGCTTACTTTTGGCTCTCATTCGTGCCCTTATGTGTAAGTTACGAAGGTTGTATTTATCAATGGAAACATCAGCTCAGATTTTCTCCATGCATTTCTTATGATCATTGGCAATTTGTTAACAAAATGCAGATAACTCTGTTGGTTGGAATGAAACTACAAGTGATAATAACGGAGATGGCAATTGAAATCCATGAGAGACATGCTGTAGTCAAAGGAACACCAGTAGTGCAGCCTAGTGATAAACGATTCTGGTTCAATAGCCCAAAGTTTGTTCTCTTTTTCATACATTTCACTCTCTTCCAGGTATCAAATTCTCTACAAGCTAAAGTCTCAATGTAAATGTTAGTTCATATTACTCACTGGAAAATACACTGACAGATCAATTCAAACTTATTTTGTGCAGAATGCTTTCCAGCTTGCTTACTTTTTATGGATATGGGTAAGCATTATGTTACTTGGTCAATAATATATAGTTGTCTAAATACTTCAAACACAATTTAGTACAGTTGAATTGTTTACATCATCCTGTATAAATTCAGCTTATTTAAATTTCCCTTTTTGGCAACTGCAGTATGAGTTTAGCCTGAGGTCTTGCTTCCATGAAAATTTCGCATTTATCATTATCAGACTTACAATGGGGTGAGTCAACAAATGATATCGTTTTGTTCATTTACAATTTCAGCTACTATTGACACACAGTATTCTTCCCTAAAGCAACGACGATTGATTTAGGATAGAATGGAAAGCCTTTGAAGAGGGTTTTGGCTTCTATTCCCCTTTCCATTTGGCAGACAAAAAAATATCAGAGTATGTTGTAGAGACTAATGTAGACTGACATGGATTTCTTGTGCATGTGTGTAGGATTGTTGTGCAGTTCCTGAGCAGCTATATCACGCTTCCTCTCTATGCACTTGTCACACAGGTATTTCTTCTTATGGACCTACAAGATAGAATTAAACATGGGTGTTCTCCTGATCTACATTCAAATTAGTAGCATCATGTTGTAATCTATTTCAATTTGTTACCTTGAAAGATGTGGATTTTATTGTGCATAATATTCCCCTCAATTCTAAAGTTTGAGAAATAAGTGAAGTAGACTATAGATAACAAGACCAGTGGCAATGGTTTATGCAGATGGGTTCTCACATGAAGAAGGCTATATTCGAAGAGCAGACAGCGAATGCACTAAGGAGATGGCAGCAAAATGCCAAGAGAAACAGGAAGAGAAACAAGAGGCCTGAATACTCTGGAAGTGGATTTCGAAGTGGTGAAACAACTCCGAGCCATGGATCATCACCAATTCACTTGCTCCACAAATACAAAAACATGGGAGATATTGAGAGTCCAGATATCTCAAGGAGAAGTTACCATTCAGACTATGAGGCATCAGATTATGAAATGGAACAGCCTTCTCCTTCTCCTTCTCCTCCTCACCATCTCTTTCCCAAACATACAAACCCTGTCTCAACTTCAATTTCAACTTCCACTTCCCAGCCAGAGAAGAAAACACAGTCCACTACAACAAGGCAGCCCTCCACTGCAAAAGACAACGAGCCCAACATCACCGATTTCTCCTTCGCCATGTAAACTACAGAAACACATCAAAACTTTATCACAAAATCAACACAGATGACTTCCATATATGCTGATACCATCTCCTACCCTATGGAAAATCAAGATACTAAACTAAGTTAGTGCAGTTACATTCTACTATTTTACTGTTATGCACCACATTCAATTCTAAACTCTTTCATAGCCAAACCCTGAAGGTACAGCCATGAATGCTCGAGTCATTCATGAAATAAAATGTTCTGAATTAATGAAATAAAATGTTCTACTCGAGTCAAAGTACTCACCATACCGCAACTAATCACAAGACTGCCCTTGAGAAGGAATTGTTTGCTTCCATAACGAGGCTTTGTGTATTGAAAACAATAGAAATGTCCTTGCTACAGTTGGGAGACATTTTCTAATTCCTTGAGTCTCATTAGTTCCTACAATCATTTGAATTATGGAACAAAGCTGTTGATTGTTTGGTTTTCTGTTCATGCACCGGGGTTGACTATTATGGATAGGGGACAGCTGCTGTTTGATCTGTTGCAAGAATTTGATGAACATCAGGACAGAGTTCCTTATTGAGTTCTTCTTGTAGTCTTTTGTGTCTTAATAAATTTTTACCCTTTTTTTCTAAATTCTTTAGATTTTTATAATTATTATTATTATTTTAATATTACAAACATAGGTGACATTTAATTTATTTAACTTATTCTGCAAGAAGTTTGGTGGGCTCATCATAATCCATAAAAAAAATTTGAATTACTAAATCTGGTTTAGCTGGAAAGCTTTCCCATAGGCTATTCTTAGTGTGCGATCCCACGAGGGAGTTGCAGATATATTTGTGTGGAGTGGGTCACGGTGGTCCTATGAAATCAAAGAAAAGTTTTCTACGGGATTAATTAGAATCTTCTCCTCGAAAGTAGCAGCCTCTACTTTTTAAGGTGCAGATTTAAGCGGGTGGAAAAGATGGAGGGCTAGAAATTGCCCCACCAGCTTAGACTTTTCTTGTGCCACTTGTCAATCATACACCAATTTTTAATATTTATTAATAAATTATTAAAACATATTTATTTATTTAGTAAGTGAATTGAATATTTTCAAATATTAAAAATCATGAGACCACCCGCACACCGGCATCCATAAATTATGGGGCTTAAACTATTTAAGAATAACTTCACTACAAAATTTATGGGACCTCCCACTTTAAAATACTCTTAAGAAATATGTAGAGTACGTGCTGAATTTTTTTAAAAGCCCCCTCCATGGGACCGAACACTTAGCCTCGTTAAAAATCGTCTATCTATCTATCTATGTATCTCATCAACTATCTTTACTATTAGTACTTGTCATAGGCTTAGTACTATTGTGATACTTTTTGCATTTCATGCATTAACTTGTGATTATTAGATTTTATTATAAAATCAATACATTCTGCGTAGTTAGTTAGACGTAAGATTTTTAACTTAATAATTTCTATAAAGTACTTTTCTATAATTTGATTGGATGAACCATTTTAACTCTTAGATGGGCCAGCCGGATTTCATGGATTGTAAAACATGATACTTTGATAATTTTAAAAAATTTTAATATTGTATTTTTAAAATTACATTTTATATATAAAAAAATTCATTCAATTAAAAATATTATATATACTTGTATATAATCTTTTAAGAAATACTATTATATATATATATATAATAAAAATACTATATGAAATTTTTATTAATTTAAATATTCTTTACACTATAATACATTTATTAAATAAAAATTAAATTTATACTAAAACTATCGACAAGTACTAAGCCATTATATGTCACTTGTTTCTAATCTTCTATCCGAACTAATATTTTTTGGGTAATAAGTTTTTTATATTTCTTTTTACACAAAATCATTGTGTAAATTTCAAATCATTGAATTTTAGTATATGTATGTAAGGGAGGGGCTAAGGGTTAAAATATTTTCTCATACAAAGAATAAGGGTTAAAATATTTTCTCGTACACATTGCTACCATGATACAAGGATACTAAAAAATAGGGGAAGCATACAAGTGGTCATTATAGCTAATTTTCACCCATCCACTAGGTATAAAAGTAGATTGGATTTGACTTTTTTAAAGTTCTCTTTATATGCTATTTTACTACTTCTAGCTATTGGGTAATAACATCATATGAGATTTCTTAAGCGCCCAAGGTCAAAAAGTTGTCCCAATAATAGTGCACTATAACCGCCTCAAAATTTGACAACACCTATGCACAAATGTTGCAATAGTTTTAAACTAGCAGTTGCACACTTTTATTTATGCTTGCAATAGGTGCTCCAAAATAAAATTATTTCTAAAAGTATATTTTTATATGAGCAAATTATATTATTAATAATTTTTTATTTAAATAATGTAATATTTACAAAAATCTTTTAAATAGATTAATAAATATTATTTCTTTAGATTCAATTTATCAAATGTGAGAAAAAAGAATCATTTAAAAAAACTTATCAAAAAATCTATTATGAAAAATTAATAAGAAAAATACAAAAATAAATAAAATGAAAAAATAACATATCTAATAAATAGTCTATTGACTAAAAAATTATAGAAACTAAAAAATATGTTTAAAGTAAAAACTAAAATAATATAAAAAATAAATTAAAATAATTTTAAAACTAAAACCTAAATCAATTTTAATAATCAAAAGTTAAATAAATAGATATCACAACATGAGATGAGTTAATGAGTTAATGTGAAGATCACAAGTAATTATTTTTTAAATAAATTGGAAAAGAAAAATATTAGCTAAAAGTGGAGATTTAAAATACAGTCTTATGTTAACAAATTAGATCTTTAATAATTTTTTATTTAAAGAACATAATATTTATTAAAATCTTTTAAATAGATTAATAAATATTATTTATGTAAATCCAATTTGTCAAATAAAAGAATCATTAAAAAAAATCTATTATGAAAAATTAATAAGAGAAATAAATAATAATAATAATACGGAGAAAAATAGCAGCACCTCTAACAAATATTCTATTCACTAAACAAATTATAGAAACTAAAATATAATATTTAAAGAAAAAATTAATCTAATATTAAAATAATTTAAAAAATTAAATCTAAATCAATTTTAAAAATAAAAAATTAAATAAATAGAGATGACATCACAAGTAATTATTTTTATAAACAAATGGAAAAATAAAAACAATAATTAAAAATGGAGATATCATCTAATAAATATTAAAACAAGTGCCACGTAGTGGCTAGTACTTTTAATTAATTAATAGTAGAAAAAAATTATAAAATTATATTTGCTTTAAATGATACAATTGTAATTTTATTTAGAATAATAAATTATATCAATAGAGAACAACAGTTATGCATTATGCACAATCAACTTATGTATCTTGTTTGAATAACACAATATAAATAATAGATTAATTTTCTTGTACACCAATTTAACTACATTTAAAAAGGACATGTCTTTGGATTGTACTTACTAGAACAATAATATTTCAGAAGTAAGCTTTCGGAAATGTAATTAAAAATAGAAAAAACATTTTAATTTGAAATGTAATGTAAAATGATATTTCTAAAATAAATTAATTGAAAAAATTACAAAGCAAAGTACGTGAATAATTTAAAATACTAATGAAATCAACAATTGTAAATTAAAGTAATAAATACTAGTATAGATATTTTACAATAATCTATCTAAAGAAATGTTGATAGATATCCATTTTAAACTAATTAAAAATTAATTTACCACTTGTAAAAATATTTATATTTTTCTGTACATCTATTTTTTTCAACTTAACTCTTTTTTTTAATTTCTAAAAAATGATTATTTATATCTCAAAATTTTACAATTTTAGCAAATATTTTATGTAGTGTTTATAAAATAATTTTAAATATTATACTTGGTTTATAATAAATATTAGGATTTTGACATGTAGATGGTTGTTAAATTTAACCTAAAAATAAATGTTAACATTAACGCACTCACACAATCCCACTCCACCCACCCATTCTTCCATTGTAGAATGCCTATCAGCATTAATAATTTAAAATAAATATTCATAATATAATTTGGAATCAATATTCAATATTCTTAATAGTTTTTATTTACAATAAATATTTTCTAAACTTATATACTAATAATTAATTATCAAAATTACTCATTTATTATTATACTATTTATCAAAATATTGTTCTATTGTTAACATAAAATTATCCTATAAAATTATAATATTATAATTATTATTTTTTATGTTATTTTATTTATTAGTATATACTAAAAGTTCATGAGATTGAAAAATTTACTCGACATTATTATTATTAATTTTAAAATAATGATCTCAAATATTTAATTTAGAACCAATATTCAATATTCTTAATAGTTTTTATTTACAATAAATATTTTCTAAACTTATAGACTAATAATTAATTTGTTGAAATTACTCATTTATTATTATATTGTTTATCAAACTATTGTTCTATTGTTACTATTGTTCAGTTATATTGTTTATCAAACTATTGTTCTATTGTTAACAAAAACATTCCATCACTTAGAAATATTGCTCTATTATTGCTTTGCAATCTTGCCGCTCTTTTTGAATTTGAATTTTGAATGATGGCAGGCCCTAAGCCTCCAGATCTGCCACTGTGCCCGAACTTGCAACTCATGCTTGTGGTGTGTAGGGACTTGGAGGACTTGCAGGATGGTTGTGGGCCCATTGGGGTTGACAAGTTCACTTGTGCTGACACTGCTACTTTGGGTAGTGGAAGCCCTGCTAGTTGTCCACTAGAGGGTGACCAGAAGCTAGATGATGGATCACTGTCAGGGTGGAAGAATGTGCTTGTTGGCACCTCAATGGCCAGTTCCCCTACAGAGAATCCCAATATTACCCATGGTCAGGAGGGTCCTATGACATCCCTCCTTGATAGTGTGGTGGACAATGTGACCTCTGACCTCAAACTTTGTGTTGTTGGTAGATTTATTGCATTTCGTCCCACTATTGAGATGGTACATAAATGGGTGAGTCAGAAATGGAAGGTCAAAGGAAGCGTAATTGTTTATGCTATGCCTAGTGGTCTCTTTTATTTCAAATTTATTATGGAGGAGAATTTCAACTCCATTCTCTCTAGTACTTAGTATTATGGGAAGCACTATCTTGCCCTAACAAGATGGCATCTGGGCTTTGATGCTAGCGCAGAGTTGAACAAACTTGCCCCAGTTTGGGTTAGGTTACCTAGACTCCCCCTTGAATTTTGGGATGAGAAGATCTTAAGGTGGGTGGGGAATTCTTTTGGTCATTTTGTCACAGCGGATAAAGTGACTATGCAAAAAACATGGCTAGTTTATGCAAGGTTCTGTGTGAATGTAGCCTTGAATAGAGCACTCCCCACTATAGTCACATTGAGGACTAAATGGGGTGAGAAAATTCAGCCTATAGAATATGAGAATGCTGGCCTATTTTACCAAAGATGTGGTCAATTTGGACAACTTATCATGGATTGTAAAGCCCAAATGTAGAAAGACAAATAGAAAGAGGGCTCTCTAGGGATTGTTATTGAGTCCTTGGGTGAACCTTCAGAGATATCCAAAAAGGTGGCAAAGACTCCTCCTAATTCTACTCCCATTGTGCTTCCCACTCTGGAAAAAAATTTGGACCCTAGGGGGGGAGTAGTTTTGGAGGACAAGATGAATTCAAAGGAATACCCTTTCAGAAGGGAATTAGAGGAACTATTGTGCTCACCTAAGGAGGGGCCTATGGCTGGTGTGGTACTAGAGAAAGGTGAAATAGACGTGACTTACCCTCTCCTAGAATCCCCAACAATCCAGAAGGGTGACAACCAACAGTAAATTCTATCCACAGGCTATGCCATTATGGAAAAAGTATGTACACCCCTTTGAGGATGGTTAAAGCCTCCCCAGTAGAGATTGCTACAAAAGTACTGGAAAGTATTGAGAAGATGGAAAAGGAGCTTATCCCTACCTCACCATAGGAGGAGGATAATGGGGAATGGGAGGTCTAGAAGAAGAAGAGGGGGGGCGGGGGGGAAACTAGATGTCGGCACCTCTAGGATAGTTGGAAGACCATCTAGCAGAGCAACCAAGACAAAGAAAATAGCTAGGGATGTGGCCAGTGGTAAGAAACTTACACTAGAGACAGTTTCTAGAAGTAAGAAATAAAATTCCTTTCTTGGAATTTGAGGGGGTTAAATAATCCCTAGAAGCAATATGCTCTGAAACAATATATTTTTAAGGAAAAAGTTGATTGTGTCTTAATATTGGAGACTAAAATGTCTTGTGCTAGTTTTGATAAAATAGCTAGTTATATTTGGTCGGGGGCTAGGTATTTACATATGGATGTTGATGGAGCTTCGAGGGGTATTGCCACCATGTGGAATCTGAACTCTATGAAGGGTACTGAGGTCTAAAAGGAATTTTTTTTTTATCATTACTAGTTTCCAATCTAGCAGCCAATGTTGGGGGTTGATCAATATCTATGCCTCTAACAAAAAACTTGGGAGGAAGGAAATGTATGATAAACTAGCTAGGATTGTTGAATCTATAAAGGATGAGAAATTGATGTGTATGGGAGATTTTAATACCCCCCCTTTACCATTCGGAGAAGTTAAGTGGTAATAGAGAATGCCTGAAAAGTTTGCAAGACCTCAATAACTTCATGAGTAGGTTGGACTTTATGGATGTGGACTTGAGAGGAAACCCATATACTTGGACTAATAATAGGAAAGTGAAGGACCTTATTTAGGTTAAGCTGGACAGATTATTAGTGACAGGGAACTAGAATAGACTAGGGAACTCCCACCTTGAGAACCTCACTAGAATTGTTTCAGACCACTCTCCTATATTATTCCATTGGGAGGATGGTTTTAAAGGCAGACAAAAACCTTTCAGATATGAAATAATGTGGCAGTCTCATCCAGAATTCAAAGAGAGAGTTCAGGATTGGTGGAATATAAGGATAGATGGTACTACAATGTACAAACTTACCCAAAAACTGGATAATATTAGGAGGAATGTTAGGGTCTAGGCTAAGAGTTCATTTGGTGACTTATTCAAAGTTAAAGGTGAAGTGGAGGAAAAGCTAAAAAAAACTCCAAGGAGAAATTGCAAGAGGGACCAACTTGGAAGGTGCAACTTAGGAAGAGGAGTATAGAAAAAAGTGGAAGGATATCCTACTAAGGGAGCAATTTTTTTGGAAATAAAGATAAAGAATTCAATGGCTTAAGGAAGGGGATAAGAACACTACTTTCTTTCACAGTCCAGCCTCTAACCATAAAAGAAGAAACACAATCAACAGGCTAAATGATGAAGGGGGAAGGGTCTAAAAAGAGGAGGAGATGGGAAGACATGTAGTGGAACACTTTAGTAAAGCTTTTGTTAATGAAAATTTTGTAGGGAACCCAGTAATCAAAAGAAGCTTGATTAATTCAGTCCCATAGATACTTGGTGTGGAGAAGAATAACCAGATACTTGACAATATCATTGAGGAGGAGGTGAAAAGTGCAATGTTTTCTATGAAAGCTTATAAGGCTCTGGGCCTAGATGGGTTTCCTTTGGAATTTTTCTAGCACTTTTGGGAAGTGGTTAAATCGAAAGTGATTTGGACCACTAGGGATTTTTTCAGAACCAATAAGCTGCTAAGGAGGATTAAGAAGACCTTTATTGCTTTAGTTCCTAAAATCACTACTCCTTTGAGCCTGCTTGACTTTAGACCTATAAGCTTATGTAATACTATTTATAAGATCTTTGACAAAGTTTTGGTGAGCAAAATTATGCCTTTCTTGGAAAGAATAATTGGTAGCGCTCAGAAAGGATTTGTTCTAGGAAGACAGATATTGGATGTGGCTATAACCACACATGAGGTTATTCATTCTATGGAGAAAAAAAAAAAATTGGGGATGGCATTCAAATTGGATATTTCCAAAGTTTATGATAAGGTCAATTGGGACTTCCTTTAGGATGTGCTAGAAAAAGTGGGATTTAACAATAAGATTATAAACTTGATCATGACGATGGTTGGCTTAGTGCAATATTATGTCCTGCTTAATGATTCCCCCTGGGGCGACCATGTTGCAGAGAAAAGTTTAAGACACGGTGATCCACTTTCTCCTAACCTCTTTATTATGGTTGCTAAAGTCTTAGGGAGGTCATTCTGTAAATTAGTGAGTATAGGTTGTGTGAAAGGGGTTAAACTTGCTACTACTATTGAAACTGAGGTCATTCATTAGTTTTTTGATGACACTTTCCTATTTGGAGAATCTTCAATAATGGAGGCAAAAGCTTGGAAGATGATATTACATAATTATGAAGAAAGTTCAAGGTAGTGAGTGAATTACCCCAAGAGTAAGTTTTATTTCTTTAATACTAAAGCCTCATTACAAAGGAGGATAACAAACATTTTGGAATGCCAATCTACTAGCCTCCTAGATACTTATCTTGGATTACCACTTACTACTAAGAAAGTGACTCATGACTTCTAGAATATGATAGTGGAGAGAATTCAAAGGAAGCTTGTAGGGTGGAAATGGAAGATATTAAGCAATGCTAGAAAATTACAACTGCTCTCTGCTGCTCTTCAAGGAATCCCTATTTACTTCTTATCCATTTTCAAAATTAATCAAAACATGGCAGAGAAAATTGAGAGAATAAAAAGGAATTTCCTTTGTTCAGGGACAGAGGAGAAAAATAAATTGAGTTTAGTTAATTGGGAGGAGGTGTGTAAACCAAAGATTAAGGGGGGGTTGGGTGTAAGAAGGCTTTGGGACCTTAACAATGCTCTCCTTACGAAAATTGGCTAGAGATTGGCTAAAGAAAATATTGATTGGGGCAATATCATGAAAGCTAAATATTTTTCTAATACCTCCTTTAAGTGGAATCTATTTAGTAATGACCTTCCAAGAGGTTCAAAAATATGGCAGAATATTGTTAGAAATAGAGGTTTATTAAGAGAAGGTTTGAGGTGGATTGTGGGGAATGGTTTTAATATCATATTTTGGGAAGACAGGTGGATGGGTGGGAAACCATTGGTCTTTAGTAAACTCAGAAGATTAATGGAATTACTTAAAGAAGATGTGGGGGGAAAAGTTGGAGACTATATTGATCAAGGGAGGAGGTGGAAGAAGCTTTATAAAGAAGATTACTCCTAAGAGGATATTCTTCTCCTTAAGGAATTAGAAGAGTTGATAAAGGAATAGAGACTCCGCTTACTACCTTAGGAGGACACTACAACTTGGGACTTAACTCCAAGTGGTAATTTCACTATCAAATTAGCATACACATTCATGTTTAGTAAGGACCCCTGTCCAACATTGTGGCATAAGGTATGGATTCCTAACCTTATTCCTAAAATTAATTTCTTTTGGTGGACGACTCAGCATGGTAAAATCTTAACTTTGGACAACTTGAAAAGAAGTGGTTTTTATATAACAAATCGTTGTTGTCTTTGTAAAGAAAAGGAAGAAAGTATTTCCCACCTATTCTTAGAATGCCAATATGCTTTAGGGATTTTAACTAAGGTTTGGGGAAGATTTGGCATGGACTGGGTTCTGAAAGATAATCTAGGACAGTTTGTGGAGAATTGGTGTTGTCCCTTTTATCATCTTAGATTAGTACTATGGAGGAAACTCCGTAGTTAAGCACGCTCAGGCTGGAGTAGTACTGGGATGGGTGACCTCTTGGGAAGTCTCGGTGCTTCACCCCTGTGAGCATCACCTAGATCCAATGAGTGCTAAGTGTTCCATTTATTCTCATGAGAGATGGATTCATGTTGAATCACTACTCATGAAACATGGGTCATCGAGTTTGACTCAAAATCACACAGTTAAATCCTGATATTCACATCACAATTTGACTAGCTGTGGAAATCATCTCCTACTTATCAATTGATGAGCTTAAGGGGCTTTCTAATGAATGGTTCATAAGGCACAACACTTGGTGAAGGTTTTGCAAATGGGGTTGCAAGCTTTGGGTTTAACTGTGGAGGAAACTCCGTAGTTAAGCACGCTCAGGCTGGAGTAGTACTGGGATGGGTGACCTCCCGGGAAGTCCCGGTGCTTCACCCTTGTGAGCATCACCTAGATCCAATGAGTGCTAAGTGTTCCATTTATTCTCATGAGAGATGGATTCATGTTGAATCACTACTCATGAAACATGGGTCATCGAGTTTGACTCAAAATCACACAGTTAAATCCTGATATTCACATCACAATCTTAGATTAGTTTTTCTATGGAAAATTGTTCCACCATATGTTTGCTGGCACATATGGAAAGAAATAAATGGCAGAGTATTTAGGGAGGAGAGTAAATCAAAGGAGGTGGTTTTTGGAATAATGGACAAATTGTTGAAGGAAAATCTAAGAGTGGCTAAATGTAAAATGCCAAAGGAGGAACCAGTTAGACATGAAGGCCTATATGCTGAAAGATGGGGTTGTCATGAGGATTTTTTCCTCTTTGATAACTCAAAAATGATGATGAGATAGCAGACGAGATGGAGACCCCCCACCCTAATGCAGTATAAACTAAACTTCGATGGTGCTGCAAATGGAGGAATAGGAGCAGTGGGAGGAGTGCTGTGGGATAGGAGTGGTGATGTGTTGTTGGTGCATGTAGGAAAGGTGGGAAATGGAAGCAATAATTTGGTTGAGGCCATGGTGCTGTTATGGGGCCTTTAGCTGACTAGGGAAATGTAAATTAAGGAGTTAACAATTGAGGGGGACTCCAAATTAATCATTGACTTGGTTAAGGGAGTGGCTAGACTGGGTTGGAATATGGGTATGTGTAGGATCATGGTGTGCCAAAAAGTGGCGATGTGAAAAAAATAGAGTTTGAACACATCTAAAAGCGCTTCAAAATTTGCTCTTACTTTTTTCCACCTATCTAGGTACCAAGCCTGGAAGGAAAGGCCGAGCCTTATTGGATATCTGATTATATATTGGATATCCGATAATCATATGACATTATTATTATAATAATATAAAAACATTATATTATAATAGTATAATATATTATTTAATATTATATAATATAATATAATAATAATAATAATACTATAATATAATAATAATATTATAATAATATTATAATCATATAATATTATACTATAATAATAATATTATATTATAATGTATTATATTATAATAATATAATATAATATAATACATTATAATAATATAATATAATACTAATATTATATTATAATAATATAATATAATAATATAATATTTTATATTATAATATATATTAATGTAATATAATATATATAAAATATAATATAAAAATATATAAAATATAATATAATATAATATTTCAAAGCTATATGTTATATGTTATATATGTTATATCTTATATATATAATATAAGATATGCGAGTGATCGGATATCCGATTTAATATCGGATATTTGATATTGAATCGGATATCCAATATAATATCGGATATCCGATATAATATCATATATCCAATATCTGTAACATTACATATTAAAAAAAGACTAGACCCACAGGCCCTTATTTCTCACATTTTGGGGGCCAGTATTAGCACGCGACCAGATATTAGGTATAAGATCGGATATCAGATATTAAGGTATTTTTAAAAATTATTTAAACTAATTTTTAATTTAAACTCGATAGATTTTTGCATGATTTTGTTTGTTTTAGTTGAATCTAGGGTTTTTTTGAAAAAGAAAGGTTAAGAAAAAGGTTTTTAAAAAATATATATTACGTTTTGCAATTCAATAGAAATGGCTAATCAAAATGATGACACTGAGGTAGGGAATAATATTCCTCGTAACCCCCCACCAAACAATCCAGTACCCCCATAAAACCATCCACCAAATGATCCTCTACCCCCTCAAAACCCTCCTCGAATCGAAGATTTAATAAATGAAAATATCACTGAGTTGAGAGGTTTGCATAGAACATATAATAATGTACCTGCATTGGCTCCTATGTTATCTACGTTAAACACCATAGTGGATAACATTGAAACCCTTACAAACCAACAAAATGTTAATCTTCATTGGCGTGATGAAATGCACAAGATGTTTGATGATGGTTTGGATTATGATGAGGTTGCGGCCCTCAACATAAGAAAAGACAATTTGGCTAGCTTTTTTGCGAACCTGAAAACGGGTTTACCAATTGAGCCAAAAAAATCCAAACTATCAATTAAATGGTGCAAAAATGACGCCGTACATGCAAACTTTTGGGATAGTTGGTAGATGGTCTTTGATATCCCTCCACATGGAAATTTAGACATACCATTTTATTTCCTTAAAAAATTATATGCTGAATTTGTGTTGAAACTTAAAGTGAACTATTGCAGCATGAAGCCCAACATGGGCTTAGGACTAGGAGCTCCTCAAGATAGACCCTCTTCCCAATGGAAGAAAGCTGGTACTTTTTTTCCACTGATATCTCCCCTCCTCCTCGAGTGCAGCATTTAGATATTATGATAGAGGCTAGCTCTCAAACTATTAGAGCCATTCATAGGCTGAGTAGCCTAATGATATCTCAGGCTAGGTCAATCCTGCCTCCTCGTGTTGATGATGTTGGTGCCAGTTCATCATCAGCTAGCTCATCACACGTTTGTGTGCCTCACACTTGCATTACGTGTAAGAATATTTTCCTAGGTCCTATAGGTGATCTTCTTGAGTATCATTTTGTATTAGACAAGGATACACCAAACACACATGCAGAGGCTATAGACCCTGATGTGAGAGAGGAGGGGAATGTAGAGGCATGGACTCCTTTAGTGTCGGTACTTGCATATATTTTTTTGTTATGACATATGTGATTTAAAGTTAATTTTTATAATAGACTAATTTTAATTTTTAAGTCATATTGACTTTTATATGTATGTGATC
Source organism: Cupressus sempervirens (assembly GCA_028749045.1). Lineage (NCBI taxonomy): Eukaryota > Viridiplantae > Streptophyta > Pinopsida > Cupressales > Cupressaceae > Cupressus > Cupressus sempervirens. Next base: position 264,585,035 of record CM053790.1, read on the forward strand.
TTCATTCACGTTTAGTTGATGACCGAGGAGGAGCTCAGACAGATTGATGATGCCATGCTCTTGGCCATTTCATTTGGCCTTGAGACATCTATGATACATTATGTTGTGTTTGCATTTTTTTTTTCTATTTGATATTTTAGCATATATGGTTGCTAATTTTTCTTTTATCTTGCAGGTAGCACCTATTCCAGAGGGAGAAAGTGCAGAGCGTGAGCTAGCATGCATTGACAAAGGAAAGGTAATTAGGCACTTTCTATTTGATTAAATATCAATGCATTCTTGTAAATTTTTTTTGGTAATCCCATTTAATTACATTCTTTATTGTATATAGGGCGTCGCTACTGGTGATGAGCCTGTACAGATTTTGCATCGTAGACCATCAGGGATTTCCATTCGCACTAAGAGCCCCATTGTATTTATAAGTATCATTCATTTTTTATTATCCTTATCTTCATAAATAAATTCAAAACTGATTTCTATGATATTAACAACTACTATTTTGTATCTCATAGGAGACTCCTAGTGCACATGAGGTCCGACGGGAGAGTTATGTAGATTTGATGATGCGGCCACTCACTCCTGAGGAGGAGTCTACAGTAGTAAGTTGTAGTTTGAATTCATGATTAAATATGTTATAAATTTAGCATGCTATGAATTATAATGTTATAGTTTAAATTGTATATTCATCTGACAAAGGTATTTGAACATATACTGCTCATAATCAGAGAGGTACCAGCATTGCCGAGGGCATACGAGAGGACTCTTGACTAGCGTAGGAGGTCGACAAGAGAGGTATTTATTATGAAATTTTGATAGTATTAATCTCCATTACAAAAAAGATCATTATGAATTTGAGTAATTCAATGTTAGATATGTAGAATCATATAAATTTAGTAGTCTAACTTTGGGTTTTCCATTTTTGTTTATGTAGGAGGCATCCGATCCACCTAGTGCAGTGAAGAGGCTACATTTTGATCATCCACCAACACCCTAGGATAGTATAGTTGTCGTAGGATGCATCATGAGACATTTTGAGATGGCATATGCCACATTGTATATAGAAACATTGATATTATACACATTCTGATGGCATGATCAACCACATTTTGTATATGGATCTATGTATTTTGATATATATTTGAGTACTTTGTCTATGGATACATGATCTTTGATATATATATTTGTGTAAAATTTTGTCTATGGATACATGTATTTTGATATATATTTTTGTCATTTATGTGCACAATGATATACATATTAATTTAGTATCTAATATTGTTCAATTTATCGTGGATGATGTGCATTGTTCATGTTTATGGAATATCATTAATTTTGATTATGTTTGTTATATTTGATTCAAATGCAATAATTTTTGAATAACATTTTAACAACCTTTATTATCAAATTTGGATGCAATGTATAATTTGAAGTGCTATCATGACATAAACACACTTGTTAATCTCCTACACAAGGTTTAGATAACCCCAAATTTGATTGTAAACTCCACCTTCAACCTTGAAACTAACTCTTGGATTCAAATCTAATCTCAACATAGTTAAGGACTCCACTCGTCAACCATGGATTCTATCCCCAACCACCAAGTCATTCATAGATTCATAATCTTTGATAACTAGCACTTCACTTTGTTACTATCCTCATACTACAACTTTTTCAATTTCAACATAACTTCAAAATATCTCAACTTAAGAGACTTGATTGGACAGTTCATCGATAGCCCTCATGAGCTCCAAGTTATTTTAGGCCTCAACATCACCGTCCTATAGCATTCAACAGTTCATTGATAGCCCTCACGAGCTCTGAGTTATGACCCTCAAAATATCGACCTCAAAATGCACTTAGAGCACCTTGGAGACTCCTCAGTATGGGGTGGCCGCAAACGATGGATGGTCTACGTGGCCAGAACAAGGGTGTCACTAAGGTTCACCCGCCCACCCGGAGCTAATGGCACTAACAATTCGATGCCAAGATCAACAGTTTCAAAGTTACACTATGGTGCACCTATGAATTGAGGCACACTGCGAGTTTTGGCATCGAGCAAGATCGTTGTGCTGAATCCAAACGAAATGTGATCTCTCAAAAATGAGATAGATTATTTTAGGTCTCAAGATCACCATCCTGTAGAATTCAATAGTTCATCAATAGCCCTCACAAGGTTCAAGTTATGACTGTCGAAAGATCGACCTCAAAATGCACTTAGAGAACATTGGAGACTCCTCGGTACAAGGTGGCCACAAATGATGGATGGTCTCTGTGGTTGGAACAAGGGTGTGACTAGGGTTCACCCACCATCCGGAGCTAATGACACTAACAATTTGATGCCAAGATCAACGGTTTCAAAGTTATGCTGTGGTGCACCTATGAACTAAGGCACACTGCGAGTTTTGGCATCGAGCGAGATTGTTGTGCCGAATCCAAACAGAATGTGATCTCTCAAAAATGAGATACGTTATTTTAGGCCTCAGTATCACTATCCTATAGCATTTGGCAGTTCATCAATAGACCTCACGAGCTTCGAGTTATGACCCTCAAAAGATCGACCTTGAAATGCACTTAGAGCACCTTGGAGACTCCTTGGTACGGGGTGGCCGCAAATGATGGATGGTTTCTGTGGCCGAAACAAGGGTGTGACTAGGATTCAACCGCCCATTCAAAGCTAATGGCTCTGACGATTCAATGCCAAGATCAGCAGTTTCAAAGTTACACTATGGTGCACCTATGAACTGAGGCACACAACGAGTTTTGGCATCAAGTGAGATCATTGTGCCGAACCCAAATGGAATGTGATCTCTCAAAAATAAGATAGGTTATTTTAGGCCTCAATATCACTATCCTGTAGCATTTGACAGTTTTTTGATAGCCCTCAAGAGCTTTGAGTTATGACCCTCAAAAGATCAACCTCAAAATGCACTTAGAGCACCTTGGAGACTCCTCGGTATGGGGTGGCTGCAAATGATGGATGGTCTTTGTGGTTAGAACAAGGGTGTAACTAGGGTTCACCCACCCATCTGAAGCTAATGGCGCTGACGATTTAATGCCAAGATCAACGGTTTCAAAGTTACACTGTGGTGCACCTATGAACTAAGGCACACTGCAAGTTTTGGCATCGAGCGAGATCGCTGTGTCGAATCCAAATGGAATGTGATATCTCAAAAATGAGATAGGTTATTTTAGGCCTCAATATCACTATCCTATAGCATTTGACATTTCATCGATAGCTCTCACGAGCTTTGAGTTATGACCCTCGAAAGATTGACCTCGAAATGCACTTAGAGTACCTTGGATACTCCTCGGTATGGGGTGGTCGCAAATGATGGATGGTTTCTATGGCTGGAACAAGGGTGTGAATAGGGTTCACCCACCCATCTGGAGCTAATGGCTCTAACGATTCAATGCCAAGATCAGTAGTTTCAAAGTTACGCCATGGTGCACCTATGAACTGAGGCACACAACGAGTTTTGGCATCGAGCGAGATCATTGTGCCGAATCCAAACAGAATGTGATCTCTCAAAAATGAGATAGGTTATTTTAGGCCTTAGTATCATTGTCTTGTAGCATTTGACAGTTCATCGATAGCCCTCATGAGCTTCGAGTTAAGACCCTCAAAAGATCGACCTTGAAATGCACTTAGAGCACCTTGGAGACTCCTCAGTATGGGGTGGCCGCAAATGATGGATGGTCTCCATGGCCAGAAAAAGGGTGTGACTAGGGTTCACCTGCCTATCCGGAGCTAATGACGCTGATGATTCGATGCCACGATTAGCGGTTTCAAAGTTACAATGTGGTGCACCTATGAACTGAGGCACACTACACATTGTGGCATCGAGCGAGATTGCTGTGCCGAATCCAAACAGAATGTGATCTCTCAAAAATGAGATAGGTTATTTTAGGCCTCAAAATCACTGTCTTGTAGCATTCAATAGTTTATCAATAGCCCTCACAAGCTTCGAGTTATGACCCTCAGAAGATCGACCTCAAAATGCACTTAGAGAACCTCAGGGACTCCTCAGTACGGGGTGGCCACGGACGATAGAGGGTCTCTATGGCTAGAACAAGGGTGTCACTAGGGTTCACCCACCCACCCAGAGCTAATGACACTGATGATTCAAATAATTCTAGCTGTTAGGAGTTAGATTTTGAAAAGTTGTCAAGAAAATTGCAAAAGTTGCTAAGCAACTTTTTGCAATTTTTGCGCTAAGACAAATTTTATTGCAAATTTGATTGCAAATAGACTCTAAAAACTCATAGGGACCCTAATAATGTTCTAAACATCTAGACTTACCAAAAAAATATGGAATTTACCAAAAATCCACTTTATTGGACCAATTGATGGCCAAGGCTTATAGTTGCGCCATGGGGTCTTGTGTCCATTACAAATGTGGATGGTTACAGGGAGATCATTAGATCTATCCCTAGAGCTTATTACATAAAGAAAAGAAAAATGATTAAGTTCTTTCCACTAGTGTTCCCTGTATTTCATAAAATTTAAACTATGGAGTTTCCTTCCAAAATGCTCATGTAGCCGTTACATTCAAGATTTGAATTTTCTAAAGCAATAAGCTAAATTTTAAGTGACTTATTGAATGTTTCAACTTATGAAATGACTTGAGGTTATTATGAGACCTTATTAGGACCTATCTAATGACTCACTTACCCTATGCAAACCTAGACATTACTAAAGTTCAAATCTCATGGTCCTTTACAACTTTTCAATATGAAAGTCTTTCAAAACATTATACAATATTATGACTCTTTATGCTTTCAAATGCCATGATTGGTTGCAAAATGGAAGAAATCAAGTATTCTAATTGTTCATCCATACTTTCTAAATTTTTCTTATTTGATTAGTTTGATAAAAATAGTTTTAATATTCATAATGTCAGCTTTATGTCAAATAAGGAAAAAACCAAATTTGTAATAAGATATCCTTAAGCAATTATCTTTCATATAGTTATAAATGCTCTTAAAATTGTCCTTATAGCCTTGTATCACATGCAAATATGATTTGCAAGAACTTGTTCAATATCTTCCTCTTATAATTCCTTACAAAGAACCTACCAAAATACAAATTAGAATGTGCAACTAATTTAACCTGTCTTTTTCATTATTACAAAAACCATATACAAAAAAAGTTCACATTTTACATCATAATACATCATAAATCTTAAGAATTCTCCCCAATACTACCCCCCCAACTCTTCATGATTCCAATATCATAAAAAAATTAGTAAATTATTGTATTAAACAAGATAATCATCAGTTCATTGAATCATTATGAAGAAAATAACATAAGAAGTAAATATACCTAGTCGAGTGTTCCAATAGGGTCCTCTCTTTGTTTTAGGGTCTCCAATAGGGCTTCATGATCAACATTAGCAATAGTAAAAAGTTCTTTTACTTTTGGTCTTTCTTGATGCTTCAACAATTTTAAATTTGTTGCTATAATAAGATGCGAATATATGAGAATTATTTTATGCTTCTGATAGTCTTTGAATGCAGAAATTTCGTTCCTTCAAAGCATGTATGTCCGTAGCCATGTTCCAACAACAACCACTGAACTAGTAGAATATGTGAATCCATCATCATTTGTGATTGGTTGTGCAAGTATTTGTTTACCTCTTACATAATGTGCTAACTAATAATCAGATTTCTCATCATTTCCTTGGGGTGCAACCAATGCAAAGACATGTCCTGGCTAAAGTAGATTCGATAGATGGTTATGCTCAAGTGAACTTTCCATGTCATCATTTCTGATAGAGGGTATGATAGACAATGGAGTAAGATAATGTGGAGTCCATGTGTCCACCCACTCACTTGACTCACAGTGATCTCAGTCACACTTAAAACAACTAGGACAAAAGCAAGCTAGCTGTCGTGTCCAAATGGTCCATGTACTAGAATTAGAGCTCCGGAATGAATGCATTTTTGATGAGTCTCTCACTGTAGCACAATTTAATCTATCAGCTGCGGACCCTTCCTCAACCAACCAAAAGAACCTGCATACCACTGAATCAAGAGTCCCCCCCTGTGATAATGCTAAACTACACCAATCAACAATGCTACGAGCATCAAGAAGCTTTGCTGCTAAAATCTTCAGTTGCTCCTTGACTAGAGCTCTCTTCACACATGTCCCTGCTCCATCATATTCTCCTTTTCTATGGCCGGACTCAAAAAAAATCCAAATATGAGGCACCCCTCTCTCTACATGCATCTTACACAACCAATAAAACATGAGTTTATTCTTGAATTGACCTATACAATTATCTGACCAAATGATATGTCTATCCATTGCAATTGCATGCTCATGTAAGAAATCAAAATAATTCTTGAAACAATGTTGCACAAACTCGTGAGAGTGAGATCTATCATCACTCATATAAAAATGATACTCTCTAATAATCTTTCGATTATCTTTTGCACTATCAGGGGCATGTCTATATGTTATGTGAACAAAAATAGCAATTTAAATAGAGTTGTAATACTGAGATTGTGTCTCATTTTGAGGTTACAATGTGTAGTTATCAGCAAAATCAACAATTGATAAAATAGTGCCAATGGGAAAAGTCTCCTTGCACATTCTAAATTGTTCATCCAACCACTGAGACCTATGACTATGTCTTACATACTTATAAAAAAGATTTTCCTTGAAATATGAAATAAAACTAGCCACACTCATATCTTTTCCAACCAATTCACATCTAGAGATCTCACCTCCACTCTTCAATGTGTATTTCACCATTTTATATACCTTTTTTTTCACTATTGTCTTTCCAAGATCTTGTTCGCACCCCTCATGGAAACATGTGTCAAACTTGGATAAGCCACCACATTCTAAACATTTCTTATTTAAGCAAGCATTTCTATAAAAGAAACAAACATCAACTCTACGACATAAAAGTTGATCTAGCAAGTCTCTTGATGATTTTGGAGGCTCACTAGCACCACAATCTTCCAACATTTCTTTACTATGCAAAGTAGAACGGATGGAGCGTAATAGTTCATAGTGCATAGAAAACTCAACATGATATTTGCAACAACATGTATTTCAAATTTTGAGTGGCACACAATAAAATGGCTTCAAAGATTCAAAAGCCCTTTGTGATATATGAAGACTTGGATGACTCTCTCTAAATTGTTTGAACAACATAGTTTGACTTACCTCCAAATAGTGTTTAGGATGTGGTGTGTGATCTCTGATGCCAATTCTCAACTTTAACACGTCTTTAGCATTGGGTGATACTCATGAGTTAGAGTGCCAAAATTGTGTAATTTCTTCCTTCACATCATCGGATAGCTTCTTATCAAAACATGGAAGTCTCCCACCAAATGCCCATGTTTCATTTTGAAGAGGATCATCAATTTTCTCTCACCGACTAAGTGCTCTTCTCAAAGTAGTATGATTTAGATTCAAATCAATACAAGTTTGTCTCATATATCTACCATTTCTCAAATGATGACTTACCAAAGAGGTTTTAATAACCCTTCGAGCAACTCTGTTATCCTTCTCCCTATTATTTTTCCCAATGCTATTGAGAGCACTGAAAAGATTCTTCACAATAATGGCATTTCTTTCCAACTTTTTATTGACATGAATCTTCAATTTGGAAACCATAGGTCTCATCTTTTGCATCTTTAATAAGTGCATAAAAAGCTAACATTGCTCTACCACTGTCTCGTTGTCGAAAAACATCTGATATAGTATTGAAGCCCATAACCGAATGGTTCTTTCTGATTTTTTCCCTTCCAAACTAGTAATAATCATTTCATCAATTTCAATTATCCATTTTGGTGTTTTAGAACCTTCATGTCGATTATAATTAGGAGATATGTAATGTTATTGTGCATTAGGTTCCTGTGCATTGTCATGTTCGACATAGTCAATTATGCAATTTGGATTATGACTTGGTAGCATTTCATCTTCGAAATTTTCATTCTCTAAATTTTCAATTTTGACATTATCGTTTTCAATAGGTACATTTTCATTCCCCAACTATACATATTCATTATCTGACTCTATGATTTCACCTTCGACTAATTCATCGTCAACTTGACTGATATTTAGCATACCTTGTCTTTTTCTTCGATGTTTCATTTTGTCTCTTTCCCTATATGCCACAATGTCTTCATTGGATATCTTCCTTTTGCGTTTATCCTTTCGACAATTGTTGCTCCCCATTTAGATGAAAAATTCGAACACTTAAGGTTATATTTTTGAATTTTTTTCGATTGGTTGGGCCCCAAAATGCACTTTTTTGCAAAACTTATGAAAAAAGAACTAAAAAAGTGATGTTGTTAGGTCTGCAGGGACAGGGATATGTTGGAAATTGGTGCCAGAAAAAATCGGATATCGAATATCTGATTTGAAATCGGATATCTGATTTTCTCCAATGACATTTGGAGAGAAAATAGCCTTTTCTATAATAGTATTAATATTATAATAATTATTGGAGGGAATTCGACTTTGGTTTATTAGTATTAATATATATATATATATATATATATATATATATTATAATTATGCTACAATAGTATTAATATACATATATTAATACTATGCCATAATAATATTAATATATATATATTATTATTATAGCTATAATAGTATTATTATTATTACTATAGATATAATAGTATTAATATTTAGTGTTTATTTATATTATTATTATTATTATGCTACAATAGTATTAATAGTATGTAAATTTGTCATCATTTAATGGGTCAAAGGGGGTATTAGGTCACCCTATGACCCCCTTTGACCCATATGAACAATTCTAATATGTCCCTAGGGGTCCTTGGACCCTTACGGACATATGTCATCATTTAATAGGTCAAAGGGGGTCATAGGTCACCTTATGGCGCCCTTTGACCCATATGAAAATTTCTAATATGTCCCTAGGGGTCCTAGGACCACTAGGGACATATGTCATCATTTAATGAGTCAAAGGGAGTGGCAGGCAACCCTATGACCCCCTTTGACTCATATGAACAATTCTAATATGTACATATGTCATCATTTAATCTAGGTCAAAGGGGGTCATAGGTCACCCTATGACCCCCTTTGACCCATATAAACAATTTTAATACATCCCTAGGGGTCCTAAGACCCAGAACCCCTAGGGACATATGTCATCATTTAATGAGTCAAACGGGATCATAGGTCACCCTATGACCCCCTTTGACCCATATTAACCATTCTAATATGTCCCTATGTCCTTGGGGGTCTTAGGACCCCTAGGGACATATGTCATCATTTAATGGGTCAAAGGAGGTCATAGATCACCCTATGACCCCCTTTGACCCATATGAACAATTCTAATACGTCCCTAGGAGTCCTAGGACCCCTAGGGACATATGTCATCATTTAATAGGTCAAAGGGGGTCATAGGTCACCCTTTGGACCCCTTTGACCCATATGAACAATTTTAATACGTCCCTAGGGGTCCTAGGACCCCTAGGGACATATGTCATCATTTAATGGGTCACCTATGGCCCCTTTTGACCCATATGAACAATTCTAATATGTCCCTATGGGTCCTAGGAGCCCTTGGGACATGTCATCATTTAATGGGTCAAAGGGGGTTATTGGGTGAACCTATGACCCTCTTTGACCAATATGAACAATTCTAATATGTACCTAGGGGTCCTAGGACCCCTAGGGACATATGTCATCATTTAATGGGTCAGAGGGGGTCATAGGTCACTCGGACCCCTAGGGACATATGTCATTATTTAATGGGTCAAAAGGGGTCATAGGTCACCTTATGACCCCCTTTGACCCATATGAACAATTCTAATACATCCCTAGGGGTCCTAGGACCCCTAGGGACATATGTCGTCATTTAATAGGTAAAAGACCTATGACCCCCTTTGATCCATATGAATAATTCTAATACGTCCCTAGGAGTCCTTATGTCATCATTTAATGGGTCAAAGGGGGTCATAAGTCACCCTATGACCCCCTTTGATGCATATGAACAATTCTAATATGTAACATATGTTGTCATTTAATGGGTCAAAGGGGGTCATAGGTCACCCTATGACCCCCTTTGACCCATATGAACAATTCTAATATGTCTTTAGAGGTCCTAGGACCCCTAGGACATATGTCGTCACTTAATGGGTCAAAAGGGGTCATAGGTCACCCTATGACCCCCTTTGACCCATATGAACAATTCTAATACATCCTTAGGAGTCCTAAGACTCTTAGGACATATGTTGTCACTTAATGGGTCAAAAGGGGTCATAGGTCACCTTATGACCCCCTTTGACCTATATGAACAATTCTAATATGTCCCTAGGGGTCTTAGGACCCCTAGGACATATGTCATCACTTAATGGGTCAAAGGGGGTCATAGGTCACCCTATGAACCCCTTTGACCCATATGAACAATTTTAATACGTCATTTAATGGACAATTCTAATACGTCCCTAGGGGTCCTAAAACATATGTCATCATATAATGGGTGACCTATGACCCCCTTTGACCCATATGAACAATTCTAATACATCCCTAGGGGTCCTAAAACCCCTAGGGACATATTTCATCATTTAATGGGTCAAAGGGGGTCATAGGTCACACTATGACCCCCTTTGACCCATATGAACAATTCTAATATGTTGCTAGGGGTCCTAGGACCCCTAGGGACATATGTCATCATTTAATGGGTCAAAGGAGGTCATAGGTCACCCTATGACCCTCTTTGACCCATATGAACAATTCTAATACATCTCTAGGGGTCCTAAGACCCCTAGGGACATATGTCATCATTTAATGGGTCAAAGGGGGTTATAGGTCACCCTATGGCCCTCTTTGACCCATATGAACAATTCTAATATGTCCCTAGGGGTCCTAGGACCCCTAAGGACATATGTCGTTATTTTATGGGTCAAAAGGGATCATAGGTCACCCTATGACCCTCTTTGACCCATATGAACAATTCTAATACATCCCTAGGGGTCCTAGGACCCCTAGGGGCATATGTCATCATTTAATGGGTCAAAGGGGGTCATAGGTCACCCTACGACCCCCTTTGACCTATATGAACAATTCTAATACGTCCCTAGGGCCCCTAGAGACATATGTCATCATTTAATAGGTCAAAGGGGGTCATAGGTCACCCTATGGCCCTCTTTGACCCATATGAACAATTCTACTATGTCCCTAAGGGTCCTAAGACCCCTAGGGACATATGTTGTCATTTAATGGGTCAAAGGGGGTCATAAGGTGAACCTATGACCTCCCTTGACCAATGTGAATAATTCTAATATGTCCCTAGGGGTCCTAGGACCCCTCCTAGGACCCTTAGATACATATGTCATCATTAATGGGTCAAAAGGGGTCACAGGTCACCCTATGACCCCCTTTGACCCCTATGAAAAATTCTAATATGTCCCTAGGGGTCCTTGGACCCCTAGGGATATATGTCATCATTTAATGGGTCAAAGGGGGTCATAGGTCACCCTATGACCCCTTTGGACTCATATTAACCATTCTAATATGTCCTTAGGGGTCCTAAGACCCCTAGAGACATATGTCATCATTTAATGGGTTAACTATGACCCCTTTTGACCCATATGAACAATTCTAATATGTCCCTAAGGGTCCTAGGACTTGTAGGGACATATGTCTTCATTTAATGGGTCAAAGGGGGTCATAGGGTGAACTTATGACTCCCTTTGACCCATATGAACAAGTCTAATATGTATGTATGGGTCCTAAATGAATCCAAGGGGGTCATAGGGTGACCTATGACCCCCTTTGATCTATTAAATGATGGCATATGTCCCTAGGGGTCCTAGGACCCTTAGGGAAATATTAGAATTGTTCATATGGGTCAAAAGGGGTCATAGGTTGACCTATAACCCCTTTAGACCTATTAAATGATGACATATGTCCCTAGGGGTCCTAGGACCCCTAGGGACATATTAGAATTGTTCATATGGGTCAAAGGGGGTCATAGGTTGATCTATCACCCCCTTTGACCCATTACATGACGACATATGTCCCTAGGACCCCTAAGGACATATGAGAATCGCTCTTATGGGTCATAGTGAGTTATAGGTTGACCTATGACCCCCTTCGACACATTACATGATGACATATCTCCCTAGAGGTCCTAGGACCCCTAGAGACATATTTCGTTCTTATGGATCAAATGGCTTAGACTCATTAAATGATGACATATGTCCCTAGGGGTCCTAGGACCCCTAGAGACATATTAGAATCATCCTTATGGGTCGAAGGGGGTCATAGGTCAACCTATGACCCCCTTTGACTCATATATATTAATAATATACATATATATTAATATAATAATATATATATATATACACACATATATATATATATATGTATATGTATATATATGTATATATATATATATATATGTATATATGTATATATATATGTATATATATGTATATATATATATATATATATATATATTACATTATTATATTTAGTAAAAATAATAATAATATAAATTATATATATATACATATTATAATAAGAATAACGTAATATATTATTATATATTAATAGATTATATCTTATATCTTTACATTACGTTATTATATATATAATATATATTAAAATACATCTTTACATAGTAATATAACTGAAATAATTTATAAATCATAAGCTATAACTCTTAAACCCGATTTTCCCTCCAAAATGGGTTGGGATTTCAAATTTTTCACAAAATTCATTGAGCCATATTAGATATCTGATTTGAAATTGGATATCCAATTAGGCTTGGTATTTACCAACCCTTCCCGGTCAACCCAAAAGACGTGTTTGAAGAGGGTTTTAGCGATACTCAGACTTTGGGTAGCCGTCTGACAAAGTTATTTTGATCAAAATTGAATGAAACGAAAAGGGTTCTTTAATATCGCTCTTGAGATTTCATCAATATAATTTTTGTCAAATTCTTAGTTCGATAAGTATTTATTAGTTAATTATCAATGAAGATTATTGTTAAGTGCTGATTGACATACTGATTGAAAAATAGCTATAACTTTCAAACGGTATAACATTTTTTAAATCTAAAAGTTGTGTCACATTCTATGGTTCGCCTAGTATAAGAAAAAATAAATAAATTTAAATTTGGTAAAATTTTCTATTAGTTAAGATGGTCGGACACAGGACTTTTTTTTTTCAAAAAATTTTTGGTAGAAAATTTATATTTAATTATTTATTTGGAATAAAAATACCAAAAAATATGCGTCACATCCGGCCATGAGTCTAATTTTCATATCTATAATTATATTAAAAAAATATTGTCATTTGATTTGATTAAGGTGGTCAAACATACACCTACTTTTTATTTTTGCCCTGAAATTTTCGTAGTACTGCATTAAATTCAAACTTTTGACCAATCAATTATTTTTTTCTCCTGATAAGGCCTAGTAGAACTTAGAAACTAAATTCAATTTCCTACAGATTATTTTCTTACAACTTTTTTATATAAAGTCCATAACCACTTTAAAATTATGTGTCAAGTTGACATAACCCTAATTTGTTGGTTTTTCACTACCACTTAAGGCCATAGTTTGGTTGACCATGATCCTACACATACCCATATTCGAAACATCATTATGGATATCAAGCAAGTCTTGAAGAGAATGGAAAGTGTCCACCTATAGCACATCTATAGGGAAGGTAATAAGGTGGCAGACACGATGGCTGCCATGGGGTTTAATGCAATGGCAATCACGTGCTGGAGGAATTGGGTTGATCTCAATGAAGATATTAAGTCATTGATAATCAAGGAAAGAGGCAGGAATAATATATGATGATGACTATAAATTTTTTAAGTAGGGCCAAATTTGGCAACATGGTGATATTGTTCGCTAAATTTAACAATGGCTTTTTGGAAATAAAGGGAAGACGTGGCTATACAAATAGTTATCAGAGTGATTACGAATTAAGAGAGATGTAATTTCATAATTATGGTAATCCATTGCAAGTTTCAAATTACTTCCCAATTTGACGTATGAAAGATATCATTAATCAGGCTGTCAGAAAACGTCGGGGCATGAAAATTATGAGTTTTTACATTCATGAATCCCATACTAATCTCACATGGGATTTTGGAGTTCATCAAGCACAGGTCTGCAATTTTTATTTGCTTATTGTTAAAGGGTTTAAGGTGGAGAGTAGTTGCAGAGAGATTATAGTTGAGAAAGTTCAGATGCATATTACTGAAGAAAGGGAGCTAGAAATTGGTGAAATAGAGATGGGTGGGGACTTGAATAGGTTGGAACCCATGCAAATTGATAATTTTAAAGATAGGATGGCCACCTGGTTTCTTTTCAAGGAAGGGGGGTTTTTGCCCTACATGCAATCGATGGCGGGGTACGATGAGAACTGCGTGCTCTAGTTTGTTAATGGATGGAATGATAGAAAGGTCACCATTAATGGAATCACCTTCCAAGTCACAGAGGAAGTGATTGCCATGGAAACTAGCCTCTCAATGAAGGGAAAAAAATGGAGAAAGGTTACCAAAATTATTGATGAGGTTAGTATGAATAGCTTCTTCACAGAAGATGAGGAGCTGATTCGTTACAAAGGAGGGTTTAAAAGAGACAAGTTGTCTGCCCCTTGGGATGATGTGTGCCTGGTCCTTATGAGGTATCTGATGCTGGAGGGTAGGTTTAGTTTTTTGTATTACTATCATTTCCCTTTGTTAAATCATTTTAGGAATAGGAATTTCATTTCTATCGCTTTTTATCTTATGCATTCTCTTGAGGATATGGTTGCTAATGTTAGAGAAAAAAGGAGTAAAGGTTTAAATTTTACCATAATTCATCAAGGCTTAATCTTCCACCTCTATTAGTTTCACCTTGCCCTATGCCCCCCTAGGGTGGTGGTGGTGGATAACCAGTGCCATCGATAGAATTCACCCACAAGCTCCAGTATGAGCACTAAAATTCACACTCTCAACCCTCCCCTAGCAAGGAAAACAAGAAAAAGAAAAAAAACTTGATTTAACAATGGAACAAAAGGGAAAAAAAAAGATAAAATTTGAAAAATTGGTTGAGGTTGATGGAGAGGATTCGAAGGAGGAGACTGAGGGTAAGGGTAGGAGGAGATCTGGTAGGCTTGCACAATCATAGGCTAGGTGCAAATAGAAATCCATTAGATATCCAGTTGAGGAGGTTGAGGAAGATAGTTCAGAAAATAACAATGAAGGAAGGGAGGAGGAAGATAATTCCAATTCCAAGAAGGATGATGGAAAAGAGGAGGTCAAGAAAATTTTTAACTCGGGGGATAACTTAGTGGATAATGCTCAGACCTAGGCATCTGCTGGTAATGTTGTGAATACAGAGATCACCCATGTGTTTGCCGGCTTTTCCCTCAAACCCATTACCTTTTGTGAAGAAAGTAGCAAGATGGACACTTCCCCCATAACTATTTCATCCCCAGTTAAGGATAATTCCAAGGTTTCCTCTAACCCAAGGGTTTTGCAGGATGATATCCAAGTGCAAAAAGCTATAGAGGAAGCATTAAAGGTGGAAGCAGAGACTAAGGAAGGGACCGAGGTGCTAGAAAAATGGTATGCTAAATTGGAAAGGAGGGTTAAAACTTTGGAGGAAGGGTTTTTTACCTTCTCCAAATTTTGCCTCAAAGTCACACATGTTGCGGCCACCACCCTTCAGTTGCTGGCACAGGAAAGGGAGGACACAAGTATGGATATGGAGGACCACAAGTTGCTCTTCAAGTTCCTTGCTGATGATTGGGCCCAGATCCTGCTAGATGCGAAGGGGAAGGGGAAAAAAAGATTAAGTTTTTTAGTTTACTGGGATTCTTGGATCCAAGACTTTTTATGTTTTACTGTTGGTTAAGGTTTTGTTGGTATACAACTATAATTAAGACTTAGGTTGGCCTATTATGCCAATTTTGGTTATGTTGAACTTTCATAGTTTGCTAGTTATCTCTGTTTGGTTTTAGCTTAGTTGCTCTTAAACTCTATTGGTTTTTGCAGACATTTGAAACTATGTTGTTGTTTCTAAGTTAGTCTTTTGTCTGCTAGTGGTTTCTACTAGTAATGTGCTAGTTACCACCTTTTTGCTTGTATGGGCCGACCCCCTTCTTTTGGTCACTTCTAATTTCAAAAACATTAAAATTGTCTTATTATTATAATATTAAATTTATTACTTTTAGAAAAATATTAATAATTTTTTTATGTCATTTTATTTATTATAATTATATTCTTAAAGTTCATGAGATTGAAAAATTTGACATTATTATTATTAATATTAAAATAATGATCACAAATATAATTTAGTACTTTATTCATTGAAAATAAAAATATTAAAATATCATAGAGTAATCACAAACATAAATCAAAGTATGCATACTTAGAGCCTTAAAAAAGACAATTTAAAAGATGGATAGAAATATATGATTTTAATATATCTCAATCCACTCTGACCTATAATTTGGACACTTTTCTTTACAAATTCCAACAAGGGACAACTAATAAAAGAGAAAATCTCAAATGAATGTGAGGATTGAAAACATATGCGTGTAAAGTTAAAACTAAGAAATTTTTTAATTTGTATATTTTTTTAACTT
This sequence comes from Cupressus sempervirens, assembly GCA_028749045.1. Taxonomy (NCBI): domain Eukaryota; kingdom Viridiplantae; phylum Streptophyta; class Pinopsida; order Cupressales; family Cupressaceae; genus Cupressus; species Cupressus sempervirens. The sequence goes on from CM053790.1 coordinate 264,601,632, forward strand.
TTTTCACTTGTAAAGATTTTAGCTAAAATTAAAACTAGTTTAGATAAAGAAATATTTTTGACACTTATTGTATACTAATATAATACAATCAATTTAAAATAAAAATTTCTAACGATGAGCTTAAGGGGCTTTCTAATGAATAGTTCATAAGGCACAACACTTTGTGAAGGTTTTGCAAATGGGTTTGCAAGCTTTGGGTTTAACCATGGAGGAAACTTTGTAGTTAAGCACATTTAGGATGGAGTAGTATTGGGATGGGTGACCTCCTGGGAAGTCTCGGCGCTTCACCCCTATAAGAATCACCTAGATCCAATGAGTGCTAAGTGTTCCATTTATTCTCATGAGAGATAGATTCATGTTGAATCACTACTCATGAAACATGGTTCAATGAGTTTGACTCAAAATCACATAGTTAAATCCTGATAGCAATATCACAAGAAAAAATTCTATTATTAAAACTAGTTTAGATTTATAAATATTGTTGACAATTATTATTTACTAATATAATACAATCAATTTCAAAGAAAAGTTTATAATTCAAAGAGAACTTAATTCCGTGAAAAATGGGCCTATAAGGCAAAAACATTTCAACCAATGAAGTTTTAGATAAATAGGATTTTTATAAACTATAATTTTTCCTAACTATAGTTTATATTACAGTGAATAATAATACACTATTGTGATTGGTGGAGTCTCATTAACTAGTTGATAATAGTCAATACAATAGTATTTGTCTTACGACAAGTACTAATACGACTTAAATGTGGAGTGAGGTAAACACTATCAGGTAAATAATTAATGAGAAGGATTTACAATTTTGTGGCCAAACTGACAACTTTTTTGGCCAACTCACAACTTTTCCTTCAAAAATTCAATTTCCAGGAACAAAGTTCCCACAAATAGCATTGGCTAAAAAATGCTCACTATTGGGTGTACAAGTGGACAACTATTAGTACATGATATATTTATTAATGAATTTTTTGTTATCATTTTTTTTGGTTTCTTAAAGTTAGTAATTGGGAGTTTGGGTGACCACAAAGTGAATGACAATTAGAACATGAGTGATAACTATTGTTCTTTTTGTAGTTAGCAATGAAGTTATTAGATGCAAGTTGCAAGGTGGAGGCACAAGATAAGACAATTTTATGCTAAAGCTTATTTGAAATATATGTTGTATAGTAGTATGAATATATTTTTCATAAAATGTTATATGAGTACTAGATTGTTTCTCTTAAATTAATTCAATTGATTAAATTTCTTACATTTCTCTTTAAAAAAATTTAGTAACCATACCAATTATTCCATGAATAGGGGTCCATGTTAGATTTGGGTGATGAAGCTGAAGGTGAGCAAGGGTCTTCTAAGGGCATATTCAGCAACCCTAGCTCTATTCAGAAGGAGATAGGTATCATCAAGCATAAAATGTTGCTATTGAGTAAGGAAATGGAACAACTTAGTAAAACGTCCAGAGGGGAAAGAACTCTTGGACAACACATTGATAAGCTTTCAAAGGTCATAGGGAATGTTGAAGAAGTGAAAAAACTCATGCATAAGATTCCAGTGATGGAAGCTAAACAAAGGGTCATGGATAAGGATATCAACAACATTTAGGGGAACGTGTTCAAAATTGAAACTAGGATTGGTAATATTGATAAACAAGTTAAACAATTGGTGGACAATGTGAGTAATTTCTTAAAGAAGAATGAGGCTATTAAGGGCCAGGATTCCCATCTAAGGGTTGATACTCAGGGACCAAATAATCATACTTGAGCCCACTCAAAGAAGATTAAGGAAACTAGTAAGAAAGATGAGGTGAAGGCTACTGCTGAAACCATGCACACTCTGGTGGATCAGGCTATTGGCTTGATAAATACTTCTTAGCTGGTCGGTTGCTGTTCCTTTCTTGTTCTTTTGTTGTCTTTTCCAGCTCTATCTTGTATGACCTCATTTTTTTTTGAGGTATGTTTCATGTTGTTTTTGGATACTTTTCTCTATTGTTATTCTCTCATGTTTATCTCTAGAACTCTGTTGATGCAAAGGTTTTGAGTCCTTTAAAACCTGTTTTTACTTAATCAAAACCATAACAATTATTCCTAAAATATTTAACCTTATCAAACCATAGTAAAGACAATAATTCTATATTATAATTGTACATTCTTCCAATGTATAAAAAGACAATCCCTAGACCTATACTTAATCATTGAAGGTTCTTTTGACATAGACTTTCTTAGATGTACATTCAAGGGTAGTAATACAAGAAAACAACATCAATGTAATTTCTCTTAATTAATGCATTCTTCATGTTGTCTACAATAATCATAATGAGTATGTTGGTGTTTTTAGTTGTTGTTTAAGACAACATGAGTATTCATCTTCTCTCATTAATGGGTGTTTAAAACTAGTGGCCAACTGCATAATAATTCCTTAGAAGTAAGGAATATTTCCTTCTCCTATAGCTCTACAAGACCGAAGCAAGTGCAACTTTTGCAATCTGTTTAAATTATGTAACACTTACTATTAGATATTTTAAATAATAAATAAAACTCATTTAATACAAAAATCGAAATACATATGCATCTTATCAAAATTGGCTCTACCTAAATATATTATTAGGCACAACTAGGAGGTATGGCCTAAATTCAAACAACATCTACAAACTTGTATAAATCATTGCTTGTTACTCTGAAGACAATGTTGTTCCTTTCACATATTTCAACGATCTTTGAAAACTACAATTGGAACAAGAGAGGCATTTGCTAATAGTGTAGTGTCATATCATTTGATTGATGAAGAGGATTTGAAAAAGAAGATAGCAACATGAGCTATTAGTTCCTGCGTTATAGGCAGGGTACTAATGTTTTTGGTTGTGGTCACCAATTAGATTTTATAAGAAAAGTCTACATATTGCTAAAGTTTTACAATGATTTATTTTTAAATGAATTTTTAAACATTAATTCCTTATTTGTGATTCGGTGATCTCTATTTTTGTAGGGGTAATATTCAATTTTCTTCAACAAAAATTCAAATATTTTTCTAACATTAATTAATGAATGTATTAATTACAACTTTATCATTTCAACATTTGTGACAAGTGGATTAACTTTAAAAAAGATAATCATTTTATCTTCCACCTCACAAATAAATGTCTAATCAATATTAATTATCAACATTAATTCCAAATCAATTGCACTTGTCACCAATTTACATTTTTAAATTATTTTTTTCTTTTTAATATTTTAAAAGTTTATAATAAATTAATCAATACAAAACTTAAGATATGCAATATAACATATTAATGGTTAATAACTTATTTTTACATATAAAATGATTATTATATCATATCACATGTAATATATAAATAAATGATTTTATTGTATATAATGCAAATATGATTTGTAATGATATTTTAAAAGTATTGAATATTTTAATAATATTTTTTAATACAATAAGACAACATAAAGAAGATCAAATATTTAAAATTGATTAGTTTGTAATTTTTAATATATTTTACAAATAAAACCTCCATCTAATTTTTTTCTATTTTTTTCTAGGTAATTTTTATATTTTATTAAGTAGAAGTAAAGATTTACAATTTTTAGGCAATTCATGCTTGCCAAAGATCTGAACATCTTGACACTAAGCCACTACAACTATTCAGCTACACCCATTATACATTTGACAAAATTGTCATAAGCACCAAATAACCTCCATCTATTTTATTTACTTTCTAACCATCACATAAGGCAGGGACTCGAGCTCAACCAAAGGTCTTGTTCAAGTTGTTGAGAACATGAAATTACAATGGACACTTGATAAGTTAGTCATTGACAAGATAATATGTTGTTTAATATTTGCATTTGAATTGATGTATGAGTGAAATGACAAGAAGTTGGAAGAAAAATAAAGCATATATTTTATGTACATTTCTAATTAAACAAGTCTAATGAACTTACTTAACTCAAGGATGTCACAAGTATTTGTTTCCTTTCTATAATGCCATAAGTTCAATCTATGACATTACTAATATAAATACATTCTTTCCAAGAAAATGTCATGTGATATTGGATACTAGTTTCTTAGACATAGCATAGTCATTGACATATAAGATGAAGTTTTCATTTTGGGATTCAAATAAACAAGAAAATACTTTTAATTTTTAGCTTCTTAGGTTTATTTATAAATTTAAATTAAATAAAAATAATTATTTTCGTTTCTTAAATTTATATGAGAAATAAAATTGATCTTAGTTCTAAATAATAAAACCAACTATAGATTATTCAGAAACAATGAATTTTTACAATACATAGTGAACAATGTTTTTTTAATATAATCTATACAGACTTTAATACATTTGTCAACAAATATCACAGATCAAACTAAATTTCTAACTATATTTCCTAATTTATTTTCCCATTCCAATGCAGTTTTTTGAACATATGATTATTAGTAAGTAGAGAATCTTCTCCAAGAAACCTTACTAGTTAAAGGATTTAACAAAATCGATTCATAATAGTAATAGTCACTGAAATATACATGACTTATTTTCCATAAGAGCATGTAACTATGAACCTAAAATATAATAGCAATTAAATAGTTTTTCAGATTATGGATGCTGAAACAAATTTATGTAAATCAGATCTTGTGTATAACAGTTTTGACATGAATATATTTGGGAATCATATGAAAACATTGCTGCTGCTACTTTAATGGAACAATAATATATTAATTTCTTATGCACATCTCTAAACAAGCTAACTAATACATAACTAAGTTTAGTATTAATAAGAATAATTGAAATGAAAGACTCGTATATTTGATCAAGGCCCATTCTAATGGGGATCCTATCTTCTTCTAATAAGTCATTATCATAAAATAGTAATATCTTGCAGGTTTCTCAAGATTTATAGATATAACATATCAATGGTAAAAGCTCTGTAGAACATGCATCCTATCCCTACTTAGTTATGGAATACACATCTCCAGTGGTAAATGGAATACACATCTCCAGTAAACAAAATATACAGCTAGTTTAACTAACATACAGACCTATCAAATTGAAGTGGATGTATACATACAAACCTACTGCATGCTGAAAGGTGGACAGTAAAATTTGAGCCAAATTATTTTTTATGAAATTTTAGGGGCTATTATGGAACTTATGTGGTTTTCTTTTGGGTTTCATTGACTCAAGGCTATTACAAATGGATGCGGCTATCCTCTCACAAAAATTACAGTTGATCAATTTTGAGAAGATTGAAAACATCATAGATGTTTTGGATCTGCATAGTTTGTAGTCAAAAACAATAAAAAAATTGGAAAAACATCACTATGTTTTGGTGAATTTGGAAAAAAAAGTTTGACTTTATTTTGTCTTTGGTACTTTTTTGTGGGAGATTAGCCTATACCATTACAGACAGGGTGCACTAAACTTTGTCACCTTCCACACACCACACATTCGATGAAATTCCCACAACTTTCCATGTTCGCATTTCCAATCAATTCATTGCCAAACTCAGTGAGTAAACATTGCACTATAACTTCACGCTTATCAACCATTTAGAGAAAATCATTGGGGCCTTGACAGAAGATGTGATAGAAAGAAAACTTTATATTACATTTTTACAACATTTTTGTAAAGTCTGAATAAATTTTCCCATTAAAAGATCTACGAGAACCACCATAAGTTCAATGAACCTAGAAGATATTCAGACCCATGGTAAAGACTTTATAGAACCAATAGCCATTCCAATCCTATTTCTTATATGTGACAACTGTCAAATAAAAATATACTATCCTTTCTAATCTTCGTTCGCATTGGGCCTTGACAATGGATTATCTACAACACACCTAATTGAAAGCTTTGCCACATGAACAATAGATTTTGTGTTGTAATTGTGAACCAGTCCCTTGTCTAGTATTTCTATAAAAAAAAATATTCAGCCATCTCCAAAAAATGGAAAAAAAAAAATACAAAAAACAAACAAAACAAAGTGTCTAAGTTACATGTAGTGCTTGCCCTCGTTTACATTTTTCTAGATACATTGTTGCTATCATGGTCAAACTCTGTTAGACTAGGTTTATGTTGAAGGTTAGTAGCATTATTTCAAGACTATAAGATATTGTGTTATGGATTCAGTTGATGTATGATGAAATTGCTTAGACTCTACATTTCGTGTATCCATGATGATTATTATATTATTTCCAGTTATTGATGATGGTTAGTTAGATGGTTTATTATCACATGTGTTTTCTTATGGATACTTACCCCATACTTGCATGTGTATGGTGTGCATGTTTGTTCTCTTATTGTATGGCACTTTTGATGTGGTTAAAGAAGGGAGTCGTAGTCACCTGCTAGTCGGGATCTACATGATGCACCACTTCTTGCCATTGCCTATTTAGCTTAGCATATATATATATATATATATATATACATGCATATTTTTTTATGCAGGTTGCAGGTACTAGGTATTGACTTCCTTGAATTGCCAGGATGAGCGTACCCTATCACACTGTCTCAATGGTAAGAGAGGGGAAATGAATTTTCAAGTCCAAATCCTAAACCCTTAAACCATTTGTCCTAAAAGGTAGGACAAGTATCCGAGATATTTTACCTTCTAAATGTGTCGGATGACATAGTCGTGATTTTAACCCTTTAGATTGATTTTGTATGAATTGTTATATGATGGGTTTTCATATTTTATCTTGGAGGTCTATGGTGAATTTTCTATTAATTAAGTCTAAAATTAAAAGATTTAATTAATAATTTAATTATTTTGGAAAAATTAATATAATATCATGATCTTTAAATATTTTGGTTTAATTAATTAAATGGGAATTAATTGAGAAAAAGAGTTAAATAAAAGAAATTAAAATTTAAAATAATAATAAAATAATAAATAAATAACAATAATAGAAATAATAAAAGAATTAAAATAAAATTTATAAGCTTGCCTAGGAGTAAACACACCTCTTGATTGCACATATGTCAACAACATAGGAGTTAGCACACAAATTAAGAACACGGTGTCTATAACCTTGTGACTCATCTAGAAGGTTGGAAAAGACTCATGCTTAGTTGTCAACACTTATCTCATCTTCTGGTTGTTTCTAGAGACATTCTAGGTGCTTCTTGAGAGTTCTTTATATTCAAGCACTCCTAGAAGATGTTGGAGGACCCGAGGAATGTTAGAGAAGGAAGGAGCTTGCTCTACGGATTCTGAGGAAAAGCGAATTAGCATCAGTGTCAAGGTAGACACTTGTGATTTTGCCTATATGTTATTTTCGCTTCTTGCACTTCCTGTCTTCTTCCTATCTTCTGAATGCTTTATGAGGATTTTCATGTGTTGAATATCTTGGTTGTATGCATTCTTGTTATGGGTAGTTAAATTCTATTTGAGAAAACCTTATATGCGTAGATCTGAGAAAACTATGGGGCTAGGGTTTTCAAATGCTTATGCACAAACCTATTAGAAAGATTAATAGGAAAACTTAGAGAACAAATATTTTATGAGAAAATTCTTAAAATTGGAAGCCCTTTTTTGTTTAAAAATTATGTATATATTTGATTAATATATATATATATATATATATATATATATATATATATATATATATATATTACGAATCTGCATACATGTATACACACACACACACACACATATATATATACATACATATACATACATATATACATATGTACATATACATATATACATATACATATGTATATATACATATGTATATATACATATGTATATATGTATATGTACATATGTATATATGTATGTATATGTATGTATATGTATATATGTATGTATATGTGTATATATATATATATATATATATATATATATAAAAGCTATTTTTTATAATTGCAATGGAAAAATGTTAATGAAATTCTTTGTAAAAAAATTGCGAATTGCATAATGGCCAAATGTTTATTAAAAATGTTTTAAAAAAAGAAAATTAAAAAAAATACTAATGTGTAGTGGAGGGATGGAATCCCATACCCACGCACTCTATTATGTGCAGAGTACCTGCTGTCGTAGGTATTGCGATGTCAATAGGTACTATGTACCCACTGCCGCTGCAGGCCTTGCGATAGCAGAGCTCTACGCACCGTGACAACGGTGTTATTATATGAGTTGTGTTTTTATTTTATTTTATTATTATGTTATGTGTTTAATAAAAAAAATGTTTTATGATATATGAAATCGATTTTCAATATTTTGATTTTCATAATTAATATTATTAAATATTAATAAATTTTATATATTAATTATTATATATTATTAAATATTAATTATTATATAATATTAATTATTATATAATGTTAACTTATTTATTATAAATAAAATTTTATTAAAAGATTAATCCTTTTAATAATTAATCATCTTTTAGTAATTAATCATTTTATAATATTTTAATAATATAAAACTAATTTAGTTAGATTTAAATAAAGAATATATAAATGTGGATGAATTGTATTGTTATTTTGAAATTTTCTTCATCTCTTAATGGAGCGATGGGGGTCTATTTCAAAAATCTTAAAATATAGATTTAATGGATTATGGGAAATACTTTTATCTACCAAACAATTACATGCGTTAGGTAAAAATGTACAAAATTCTCCACTTGATATCTAAATTTGAAAACGAAAACTGAGACCTCCAAACTTAGTAATTTAAACAAACCCAATTTGTACTTGCATTTTGTGTTTTCTCTATGCTTCATGTTTTGGGTTTTTGGGTTGACTAATTGTTGACCAGTTATAGGACATCTACCAGAGGCTTGGGAGTTATGATTGTGATGTCATGATGATGTCCTTTGATCTCGATCTTTATAAACTCAACCATGGTTATGTGATGGCATGTTGATTGATATTGTCTTCAGTCTTCTTGTGTAAGCTGTGGTATATGTAACCTTTTTATGAGTTATCGATCAATTGTATTGGATTACTTTCCAGTTACTTTGATGGGACTGAATTGTTTATTTGATCTTGATGATGTCATGTCGTGACATGTTTTGACTCAACCATTTTGGAGTCTTCGATCAGTACTACTTTGAGATACTTTTTGGTTGCTAGTTGAGAACCAATGATTATTGTGATTATCAGTGATACCTTCAGTTGCCAATAGAGAACTATTGTGGTTATGATTATCTATGGATGTTTTTCTTTTTCTCATGGAGATTTGATGCTCTTACTATGGATTATTCTTTTGGTATTTTTCTAGTTGCATGTATAGGATTGTGGTGATTTTGTGATTTATGATTCCATGAGCTTAGGGTAGGTTATCTACATGTAGTGTCGGGAAGTGGCTTGCAATGGTGGTTGGGGCCCTAAAAGGCTACCAGGGTAACTCATTGTAAGTTGTTTTAATAAGTGAAAATATTACACCCAATACTAACTTAATGAACCTAATAAGATAATTGTTTGTTCTCACCCATGCCTCGAGTGCTAGTACAGACTGGGATGGGAGTAGAAAGAACGCTTGGTTGCGACCTTGCATTCCATAGTATGCCTCGTCTATATGAGAGGATACTAGTGGCCACATAGGGTCCACTAGGGGGCTGGGGTCTATTGGGAGACTACCAGGGTAACTCTAGCGTGATCCATGTGATGACACTTTCCTGCTTGCATAGTAGGTTTCCTACATGTCTTGGTTGTGCCTCTAGGATTAGATGTCATTTTGTGATTGGAACCTTTGAGTTAGTATACTTTTAGGATTCCTAGACTTATAGAGTATTTGTGCTATGTGTTTTGATAACCTATTTGGGACTTGAGATTATCTCCTCAACGTGGTGGGAGTGGACCAATTAGGTTCCACGCGGTTGGGTGGTAGTGTTTTTTCACTCTTACCATTTGAGACACCGTGGCTGATGTATTCTTTGTTGGCATCTATCTTCATTCTGTTCATGGATTATGATGGTGGACACATATCCTTTTATTGATGATTAGCATATGATAGATGTTGATATTTATTTATCTTATTTGCATGATTAGATTTCTCATGTATATGTAGTAGCATGTTAGATTTCTTTCTGCATGTGATGTAGTATGTTTTAGGAGTGACATTCCTACTATGTTAATACCGATGATCTTTTCGGTGATTTGGAATGTTACGCACGGAGGGATGGCTAGGGCCCACGATGGTCTAATGATGCTATTTACGATTGGGAGGAACCATGCACTTAGATAATTATGTGTTATGATTTATGGTTATCTCTTAAGATGGATGTTATATCTTTTATGATGAAGATGTATCATGTATGGTATTGGTTTCATTTACTTACTGTAATTGCATCATGGATTAGAGTTAGGATGATGATGTACTTTATTTTCATAGATGTATATTCTTTTAAGCCTTTCATACCCTGTGGCATGTACAGTGGATGATTGAGCATTCAGAAATGTAAAGTATGAACATTGGACTTTTCATTACTATTTTATGTGGATGTATTATTAGATGGAATCATTAATATTAGTTTATTTAGATGTAATTCAACATTAAGGGATCGTTAAAGAATGTAACCTATTATGTATGTTTATGTTTACTTTCAGTTGAATGATATCATTGCTTTTGCTACTATGTGAATGATGTAAATGGTTTCGCTCTCATGTTTTTTTAAAAAGGAAATGTTACCAAACTTAGTGAATCTTTAGGTTAATTCTTTGGATCCTTTGGCGGGGTGTTACATTACACTATTGAATCCCCCCTACCCCCAGAAAGGTGACACCTATCTAGCTGAATTTTTGCACCGAATGTGGCATTTTTCTTGATTTATTAATTAATTTAGAAATCACAAAAGCACGGTTCTAAGAGTTTTAAATTAATTAATAAATCAAACAAACAGTCACATCAGATGCATTCCTTCGGCTATTTAGCCATGGGCTAGAAAGTCCCCTAAAATTAGTTTCCTAACTTCGAGGATGGATGGCTTGAAGAATTTCATACCAAAACTGATTTTTGAGAAAATCACCCAAAAAAACTATAATTATCGGTCTTGTCAGTCAGGATATTTCTTAAAAATACATGTACGATAGAAGAGGGAAAAAAAAAAAAGCTTGATAGACCATTAAAGCTAAAGAAAATTAAAATTTCAAAATCCTACTTTGCTAATACTTAGTATCTTAATTTTGTGCTTATCAAAACTCTAAGTAGAAATTTGATATGACATCCAAATTTTTTTCAATAATATAACTAAGATTTCAATTCTACAACAATATTTTTTTGGTCAAGTTGTGCAAAATAATTCAAATAAAAAGTGAGACCAATTATAGTAAAAAAAAGGGTACCCATACTTACACAATTGATATGGTATCACATCATTAGTTTTTTTTACAACTAAAGGTACATTTCATTCACATATAAGTAGTCATAATTGTACTAACAACTTTAAGCTCACAACCATTATTGCAATGTTATCAAAAGATTTGATGATTTAAGTGGAAGTCTCAAAGCAACAATTCCTATCACAACCAATAGAGTGCTAAGTACTAGGTCATTTCCCTATGTTACATTCTATAATGTTATGTTTTTGATTAAGTAAAACAAGTGTGTAAACAAAATAAACTGACAATAAGTCCTAAACATGAAGCAAATTACATTCTATAGTATTATGTTACTTGAAATTATATTGTTTATTCTTTCACTCACTTTATAGTTTATAACCACTATTATTTATATCTTGAAAATATTATAGAGTCTATTTGGTTGCTTTATTATTTAAATCTTAAAAATCTCATTAATTTCTAACTTCCTATATAACTTAAAAATCCTTTCTAATAAAATTTTGAATCTTGAATTACTTTCTCTAAATTTTTGGCCACATTGATATAAAAGAAAAAATTATAATGTCTTCAAAATAATTTCAACAATATCATTCTTATAATGGATTTGCAATAGGCTCGAAGCAGTCTGCAACAAGTATGAAGAGAAGTTTTTCAAAATCATGGTTGTAAGGATCAACTCAACTCATAAATTTAGGAATGCTTTGAATAGGAGAATGATACAAAAGTGATTAAATTTTCATAAATAGATATGTCAAAATTGGCTGCAATATATTGTTACTTCTTCTTTAATAGAGCAATCAACGAGGAATTTCTATAATATCAATAGTAGAGTACTTAGGTTTAAATTAGTTTGAGCCTTTACTTGTTCTGTTAAATAAATAGTGAGAATATTTTATACTTCCTTTCAAATTTGACAAGCAAAAAATTGCTATAATTTTTTTTGTCAAAATATTGGAAAAGAAGCCAATATTAACAACCAATATTTTTTAAATTTAAATGTAACAAGGGAAGGGATTAGAGGATAAATGTACATATACAAAGTGAGTAGAGATATGGGGAAATAATGAGAGGTGGATGACTATAGAGAGGGATGTGTATTTAGAGATAGAGAGATGAAATAGAGGAGGGGGGATAAAAAAGGAGAAGATAGAGAAAGGTAGAGAGTGGCACAGGAATAGATAAAGATGGATGTGTGTGTGTGTGTGTGTGTGTGTGTGTGTGTGTGTGTGCGGGCGCGCACGTGTGCAGGATCATGGTCAACCAAACTATGCCCTTAAGTGGCAATGGAAAATTAGTGAATCAAGGTTATATCAACTTGACATGCAATTTTAAATGTGTTATGGACTTTCAATCAAAAAGTTGTTCCAAAAGAATTTGTAGGACATTAAATTTAGTTTCTTGACTAATAGGCCTTATTAGAAGAAAGAAAAATTTGATTGGTCAAAATGTTGAATTTTAATGTAATAGTACAAAGATTCTAGGATAAAAATAAGAAGTAGGTGTATGTCTAACCACCTTAATCAAAATCAAATGATAATATTTTTTGATAAGATTCTAGATATAAGAAGTAGACTCATGCCCGAATGTGACATATATTTTTGGGTATTTTTATTCCAAATAATTAATTAATTATGAATTCTCTCCTATAGTATTTTTTGACTAAAACAAATCCTATGCCTGACCACCTTAACTAATTCAAAACTTTACAAAATTTAATTTTTCTTTTATTTTACGTATAGTAGAAAAGGTATATAACGTGATGCATATTTTGGATTTCAAAAATGTTAAACTGTTTGAAAGTTATATTTTCTTTTCAATTAGTGTGTCAATCAACACTTTATGTGAAACTCTATTAGAAAATGAATAATAATTACTTACTAAACTCATAATTTGACAGACATTACATCTATGGAAAGATGAGAACATTCTTAAGAAACACTTTTCATTTCATTAAATTTGGGTGGGAAAAAGTCATCATACACATGTTTGAAGTAAAAAACACACAAGAATAGGCCAAAAACATGTTTTCGGGACATTTTTTAAGTTGACCATGTAGAGTTGGTATCCAAAGAAATAATAGGCCTTATAAAGATATTATTATTTTGGTTTGGTATCAGGATTGGTTGGAAAAAAGTTTGAATACTTTTGAAATGCTTTGAGGCATTTCAGAACTACATATTTTTTAGATTGCCACTTTTAGGCACACCATGATCCTGTATATATATATATATATATATATATATATATATATATATATATATATATATATATATATATATATATATATATATATATATATATATATATATATATAGAGAGAGAGAGAGAGAGAGAGAGAGAGAGAGAGAGAGAGAGAGAGAGAGAAGGGGAGGGGGGTGGAGGGTAGGGGAGATGAAAGATAACAATGAAGAGACATAAATAAAGATATATAGATGGTGAGATAGATGAATTGAGAGATAAAAAGATAAGGAGGTGTATAAGGAGATGAGGGAGGTAGATATAAATAGATTCATGAAGAGACATCAAATGTAGATAAGTAGACACATACAAATATATATGAAGAAGGGGATAGATAATGAGTGGGAGAAAAAAAAAATGGGAGATAGATGGAGGGAGAGAGGAAGAGATAGAGATTAATGTGAAAGAGAAAGATAAAGATATGTGACCCTCTAAATGAGGGAGATATTTTAGAGATAGAGATGGATGGAGGGATAAAAAATATAGATATTGATAGAAGGGAGATATAGTTAACAAAGTAGAGAGATGTAGATATTTGAAGGTGTATGAAAGGGGGCGATGGAGAGAGATGGATGGATATAGACGAAGATTTTTTTTAGATATGTGTAGGGGGGTAGAAGATATATGTAGATATGAACATAGAGTGAGAGGATCTAAGACACATTAATAGATAAATAAAGAGATTGAGAGGTAAAGATAGAAATAAATCTAGGGAGAGATAAAGAGGAAGAGCTAGAAAGAGATATAGATGATGAGATAGATTGGTAAATACATGAGAGGTATAAAGAGAATGAGAGGTATAAAGAGAATGAGAGCGAGAAATTGAAAATGGGATTTAAATATTTAATTGATGTTCGATACATCTACGACATACCCATTACACACTAAGGTGCGTTTGCTAGTTAATAGAATATTTAGATAGTCAAAATAGCTATTCATAGACCACTCTAATTTATCCATATAATATAAACATGTGTTATATAAATATATATACATTTGTGAATGTGTGTCTATGTCTATGTGTGTTTGTGAATGTGTGTGTGTGTGGTTGCACTAATAAGTTTGAGGCCACAATGAATAACTAAATCTTCATTGTTTTAGCCAAAGCATTTGTCTCCAAAGACTAGAACCAAAAAATTACTAGAAAATTTTAAGCACTCACTTACCAATTATATTTGGAGGGGTACTACAAGAAGTTTTCCAAGATTAAGCCTAATTCTAGGGGGGTGAATGTAGTGCCCATGCGTAGTTTTCTTTTCTTTTTTGATTTTTGAACTCTTTCAGGCCTATTTTCATGAATATATTAATTTCAAAGATATTTTTTTATAGTTATATGACATTATTTCATGACTTGATTATATATCTAGATTGATTACATAGTTTTTACATTTCATGTATTATTTGATGACTCTCAGTTAGTAAATGAAGTTGCTTTCATGGTGATGATTTAATTATATTGGATTTCGATGCTATTTGTAATCATGATTTACTATGGTACATACCCCATACTCTCATGTGTATGGTGCTCATATTTATTTTGCATTTTTTTTGAATATGTCTGATATGGTTAAGGGAGGGAGTAGTAGTCACCTACTAGTTGGGATCTACACAATGCACAACTTCCTACCATTTCCCATTTAGTTTAGATATATACATGCATATGTATATACTCCTTTTTTATATAGGTTTTCAGGTGACCAACATCAACTTCCATAAATTTTTAGGATGAGTATGCCCTACATAAGAACTCGATGGTAAGAATGGGAAGATAATGTTCAGATTCAATCTTTGCGTGTGTGTAGTTTGATTTTGGTTTCTAGTCAATTTTCTCATGTCATTTCTATTAGATTTTTGCTATGTGATTTATCTAGTGAATGGTTTGATTATGATACTTGGATTAATCTTATGATATTCACGTTATTAAATATTATTTGATTCAAAAAGGAAAGTATTAAAAAATGATGATAGTTAAATGGAAATCAGTTAAATATGTCCTTCAATTTAAAAGATTTTACTTAAAACTCTAATTTGATGATTGGATAATTTTAAATTGATGATTACATATTTAATATTGATCTATTATAATTATTTAATTAATGATAATAAAATTTGAGTTGAATAAAAATAATGGGCTTTAATTATTATTATTAATTTAAATAATAAATTACGCTTTTAAAAGTGCTTGCACTAATTAATAAAGTGAACAAAAGAAAATAAAAGATTATTTTAATTGTAAACGGCTTTAAAAGTGCATGAAAAGATTAATCAATTAAATTATTTATGTTTTAATAAAGTTAGCAGCTTTTTAGAAATTGGAGAATATAAATGGGTTATGGCTATTTATTAGAGGGTTTGTAGTCCTATTTGACACACAAAGGTTTTGGGGAGAAATTTTTTGAATTGGAGCAAAATAATTATTGAAAGCATTGAAGGGTTTGGATTGGCAAGAGTTTCACCATTGTCTCATAATTCAACAATTGATAGGAGATAGGGTTTGACCCTCATGGTAAAAAGTTCATTTGAAAATATTTGTATTTTTTGTGTCTTCTTGAGTGCTTACAATTTGGTTGTTTGGTTTTGCGTGTTTATTTAGCTGGCCAAATTAAGATGTGCACCAGAGGCCTTTTTAGTTTTTCTCTTAAATTCTATTTATTTGACTAGATATAATGATGTACTCTATGTTTCAAATTGAGATTTGTGTATAATGAGATCTACCTTGAACATTTATGAGAACTTAGATTTTGAGAATAATTACAATTTGGGTTACATGTCATGGAACTAAATTTGATCTTCATTTCTTTTTTGTATGGAACACAATTATTGTTTGTGAACTCAAGAGAGGTTATCTAGGTGTATGTCTATGAGAGTGGCTTACAATAGGGGTCTGGGACTCAAAGTGGCCAATACCAAGATAACCTTTCATAGGTTGTGTAACAAGTGATAAAATAGTAATTAAAATCTTGAGATTCACATTAAAAAGATAAGTTAGAGATATTACCTCACCCATGCCTTGACTACTTGTATAGGTTAAGGATGGGAATGGGATAATACCTAGTGATATGTATGACTAGTTTCCTTATCTTCATGAGAGGATATTCTAGTTCCTTATGTGTCATGTTGAGGGTATGGGTTCCAAAGTGACTAGTCCTGGGTAACTCAACCTTAGAGGATCTAGGGTCTAGTGAGAGACCAATGATCTTAGGTCTTGAATGACTAAGACCCTTATAGCATACTAAGGTTTTAATGTCCTAAATATTTTACTTACTGCATTATCTTCTTCTGAGTTACCTCCAACTCCTCTTATCCCAACCACTACATATT
Source organism: Cupressus sempervirens (assembly GCA_028749045.1). Taxonomy (NCBI): domain Eukaryota; kingdom Viridiplantae; phylum Streptophyta; class Pinopsida; order Cupressales; family Cupressaceae; genus Cupressus; species Cupressus sempervirens. The sequence continues at coordinate 264,618,487 of CM053790.1, forward strand.
TTATCCTTTTTCTATACTTATCAATATTCTCTCCTCTATGCATCCTCATGTCATCATATTTCCCTCTCAAGCTATAACCCTTTTCTATTTGGACATGCTAATCTTGTCCATAGATAGCTTTTAGCTTTTTCCATATTTCATATGTTATTTCAAGGTCTTCTACCTCAACATACTAAACATATGATAGAGTACATACTAGTGAATCCATGGTAGCACCATGGATCTCTTTCTCTTTTGTTTAATTTGCATCAAGTGGTGGTATAGGCTAGACACACTTTGTGTTAGCATGGTTCCAATATGCATCTACCAAGGTTCTAAGATGTAGCTTCATCTTGCCATACAATAGGATAGTTTTCTTTCAAATATTTTGGTACTTCCATCTTCATCATTGTGACCTCCTCAAGAGGTTAAATTTGTATCTTCAGAGGACCTAAGCTCAGGTACCAATTGTTCATTCACACACTAATGATTATACTAAGAGGGAGATAAATCAATATAATGTTGATCACTTCAAACTTTAACACTTAACCAGTCTTATGATATGTACACCTTTTGTCTAACTAGTTAGTAGATAAATAATAGATCCTTCAACACAAAAAAGTAGCATCACATAGCATAGATTTTTTCTCATGGAAACCTAATTAGGGTGAAAACCACAGGGTAAGTGCACAAGGTTGTAGTACCAAAAGGGGTGTATAAGATACCACTATTTTTTCTTTTTCTTTTTTTCTCGAATTAACAATTTCTCAACTTTAATAAGAATTTGAAGATAGTTACACTAAAAATTTCAACATGTGACTAAAAAAAAATTGTAGTCCTCTGAATATAGTTTCTAAACTACTATTTTTTTTTAAAACAAAGTGGATTTTAAGACGCTCAAAAAAGGGTGCCACAAAAACTGGTACTAATTTTTCAATAAAAACATAACATAGTTTGAACAGTGGTCCCCCTAAAATCCTAAAACAAATTTGGGAATTCTTTAATCACTCTAGTCAAAAGTTAGCTAACACTATATAGTTTATCCCATATTTTTCTAGTAAGTTTTGGACAAATTTTGTAACTAAATACATCCCAAAAACATGAAATATTTGTGTGCTCCTCCTAAAAATCATTGAGAACTAATAAAAAATCAATTTTTTTAAAAAAGTGTGTAGAATGGAATCTAGTTTCTAAAAAACTAACTTGCTGCAAAATCGGATGGAGCTAAAATCCAACCCCCAAATACAAAATGTTGGTTTTAGAGAGAAAATTGACATATATTGGAAATAAATTATAGTTGAAAGGGTTAAAATAGTCAAAATTAAAAACAAATTATATTGTTACATAGATAAGATATAGATCTACAATATCATATAACCTAATTTTATCAATATTTATGAAAAGTGAAACCTAATGGAGAGCACACAAGAAAAATAATACATTTTGGGTATGCTTGTTGGAAATCATATTTGATACTAGCTTAAAATAATAAAACCTTTGGGTTGGATTTCCAATAAAAATCCAAGCCTTATGCTTGGTGAATTTGAATGCATTATGAAGTGTGTATGTGTCATAGTTTGCATGTCCTATTACTCATTCGTGCTATGTAAAAAATATTGTGATATTCGTCCTATTAAACATATCTATGATAGAGGAAATAGTAAGAGAGAGGATATGGTGAGAGAGAGAGAGAGACACAGAGAGAGAGAGAGAGAGAGAGAGAGAGAGAGAGAGAGAGAGAGAGAGAGAGAGAGAGAGAGAGAGAGAGAGAGAGAGAGTTAGGGATAGGAAGAGGAAGAGAGGATAGGATGGAGAGAGAGAGAGAGAGAGAGAGAGAGAGAGAGAGAGAGAGAGAGAGAGAGAGAGAGAGAGAGAGAGAGAGAGAGAGAGAGAGAGAAGGGGCTAGAAATAAGGAGAGGGGATAGTATAGAGAGAGTAAGATAGAGTGAGAGAGATTGTTAACCCTTAAGGCAATTTTTGTGTTATCAATTAGTGTAAAACACTTAGTCATTCACAAGACAATGTTGGTTAGCCAACATTGTGACTAAGCCACTATTAAGGCTGAGCTGAAATAGGTAGAAGTGAAGAATTTTAGTAGGTGCCCAATAGTATTCGCTACTGGACATGTCAGTAGTTAGTGAACATTTTAGTGGTTTCCAAGCTATTCTAGAGGAAACATATCATATAACTTGAGTATTATATGAGCTAAGAATTTGAGAGAGAATAAAATTAAAGGTGAATATAGTTTGTGCCAAGGATAGCATGAAGAACCAAGCATGGTTGAGCATCATGAAGGTATATGTTCTAGGTTACACAATTTGAGTATATGAGCTTGGAATGACACAAAATCCTATTAAACTATTTTTCTACTTGAATGAATCATATTTCTAAGTTTGAGGAACTAACCAAGGAGGTAATTACACCTATGATTACACATCATTAATCCCTATATAGTATGATGGACCAATCAAAAATTGGAAACAACAACAAGAAAAAAGGACAAATTTTAATCATTGATTAAGATCTAGAAGCTTTGTAAGATGGAAATAAAAGAATAGTTTCAAGCCAAGAAATATTGTTGTGAGTTGAAGGATTGTGTGTATGCAGAGGTGGAGGAGAATCAAAAAGTTGTGAAGGACTAAGGCAATCGAGCAGTGTAGTGAGAAGATATTGTAGATCAGTTACTATGAGGTGATTACAATTTGGATAGAGAAGATATATTATCAACATTTTAGTAAAAATAGAAGGATCAAGATATTATACCAGGTGAATCTCTTAATAGAGTAGTCCTAACATGTGTATTGTAAATCTATTAATAGAATGCTCACTTAATTGTAAAGTTAAATCCTTTTGTAAAGGAAGACTTAATAGTCTTATACAATTTTAACAGAGAAAACCTCTCATAGGGTAGATCATCATAAGTGATCAAAATTATATCTCTAATAGGCACTTTTTTACTATAGTAGTGAGGATTTTGTGGGTGTCATCCCCACCATAGTTTTACCTTCACCTTGGAGGGTTTCTATATTACCAAATATTATTTCATGTGTTGATTACTTTCTTATGTGTTTATTCATTCTAGTAGATGTTAGTGTTGAAAATAATTGATCAATTGTATATTGTATTTGATGTTAAAAAAAAAATTCCATATCTTTTTTTGTCAGTGAGTGCTGAGCTCACTCGGGTGATGATGATAATTTTTTGTGTCTGCCAAGAATTCCAATGTTTGCCAAGTTTAGAATATAGTGTCTATCAAGTTCACTTGGGAACCCAAGAGAAGTTTGCAAAAGTTCAATGTTAACCAAGCTCACTCAGGTAACAAAGGAAAGTTGGCATGGAACCATCGTTAACCGATCTCACTTGGTTACCAAAGGAAGTTTATGAAGTTACAATGTTAACCCATTTCACTGGTTAACACAAGAAAATTATTTTAGAGTTAGTGTCTACCGAGCTAGGTCAACTAACAAAGGATTTTATTATTTTGGCATATTGAATTTAATGGATTTGTTTGTTGGTTCTAGTTGATTGAAGAGAAGAAGAATTATTGTTATAAGTTTTATTCAAGCCAAATTGAAAATGTATATGATATATTTATAAGGTCAACTTGAGGATTGAATGTGTGAGAATGTGTGGAAGATAAGAAGATGCTGAGAGGAAGTGAATTGGAAGGATACGTAGAATATCCTTGTTGGGCTATAAAGATTAATCTGATTAGGAAGGATCAAGTATTCAAGCTAGAATTGAGATATGAAATCAGCAATATAGTTGCATCATTAATTAGTTCATTTTATTGTTACTCTCTAATCATTGTAGTAGTGAATCAAATCTCTTAATAGAGCTAGCCTAATAGCTATTTGCAAATCCTCTAACAAGGCCACTCCTAACAGGGTGATTAAATCCTCTAACAGGGTCACACCTAACAGTGTATTTTGTAACCTTTAATAGGGTTGACTCCTACCAGGGCTCACTTTTGAAGAGTGAAAAATAGTAACTAGTTGCAATTGGTAGTTTTCCCATATTGGGTTTTCATGTCAAGTATTGGTGCCACTTGTGTTCATGCTATTTCTTTTATGTGTATGCAACTTGGTTAATTAAAGTTAATCAAATTTAACATCTTAAGATCTACATGTTCAGTATTTACCAAGTAATAGTTGATGTTATAGTGCTTGCCAAGTTACAACATATTAATAGTGTCAACTGAGTGCCTGTGTGTTAACCGAGTGAAAACAATTTCAATAGAATTTATGTTTTATATTGACATCTAAGGGATATGGGATTTGTTTTTGTGGTAACTAATTCACCCCTCGCCTCTTAGTTAATCCTTTTATATTTCCAACAATTGGTATCAGAGCTTTGCATGCTTGCAAAGAAGGTTTCAAGGATTTAAGCTAAAGATCAAGATGTCTTATAGAAGAGAGATTCCCAAGTTGAACAAAGATAACTTCAAGGCATGGAAAGAACTGATGAAGCTACATCTAGAAACCATCAGTGATTTAGATCTAAAATATTTGAATACTCAGTATAAGGCTCCTACTAGAACTTTGAATGTGGAGGAGATTGTTGAAAAGAAGAATCATAATATTATGATGATTGACATTGCATCTACTGTTAACTATGTTGAATTTGATAAAGCCAAAGAGTGTGCTACTACTCATAAGATGTGGACCAAGCTAAAAGATATCTCTGGAGGTGATGATAATGTGAGAAGAGCCAAGGCAAAAAGCTTAAGAGGCCATTTCAATCAGAGGAAGATGAGGGAAGATTAAAATGGTACAGTAGAAAGAAGGAACATACCAATCATGGATTGTACAAGACCCCTGATGATAGAAAAGAATGTTGCAATCAAATATTGAAAGGAAGAAATTAGTACAACAGTTCATACCTTAAACATAGTACAACTAAAAAAAGACTAAAATCAGACTCCTTATGAACTATAGTATGGCTATAAACCTAATGTAAGTTACTTCAAAGTCTTTGGTAGAAAATGTTATATCTTGAAGGAGACTAGGAAAGGTAAATTTGATGTCAACAGTGATGAGGGCATATTCCTAGGATACTTTAGCATAAGTAAAGCATAGAAATGTTTGAATCTAACTACTCATAAGATCATCAAAAGTGCACATCTGAAGATTGATGAGTTTGTAGAAAAGTATGTAGAAGAGAGCAATAAAGAACTTGAAGACTATGAAAACTTTACCTACTGTGAACTTGATAGATTGCCTAATCCAATTGGAAGTCAGTGGAATTCACTCCTCAAGTCCCCAAAATCTCCAAAAGCACCTAAATTGTAGCCAGTGTAACCCGAGTCATAGTCTAAAGGACCCAAGTTGTAATTAGAAGCTACCTGGTTGTAGCCAGTGCAACTCAAGTTTGAGTCTGAAGGACCTAAGTCATAGACAATGGGATCCAAGCATGATGCAGAAGATCATGGTGAGGTAATTGGAACAAGCTCTAAATCCAAAGTACCTATACTTGCAAGATATGTTAAAAGGAACCATGCACTAGAACGAATCAGTGGAGACAAGTCAGAAGGAAAAATGCCGAGGAATAAATTGAAAGGGACATGCTTGCTTATTGAATTTGAATCTAGAACAGTTAAAGATGCTTTGGTTAATGAAAGTTGGATTGAAGCAATGAATGAGGAGGTAGAAAAGATAGAAAGGAATAAGATCCAAACTCTTTTTCCTAGACCCAAGGATAAGAATGTAATTGGAACAAAGTGGGTGCTAAAAAATAAGTTGAATGAAGATGAAGTTTCAAGAAACAAAGCAAGGTTAGTATGTAAAGGTTATTCTCAAGAAGAAGGTATTCATTATGGTGAAACTTTTGTTCCTATTACAAGATTAAAAGGTGTTTGGACTCTACTTTCTTATGTTGCATATAAAGGATTTAATGTGTATTAGATGGATGTGAAATCTGTATTCTTGAATGGAATTCTAGAAGAAGAATTCTACATAGATAAACCTAAAGGTTTTGTAGATCCTAGAAAAAAGGATATGGTTTGTAAACTACACAAAACATTATATGGTCTCAAACAAGCTCTGAGGGCTTGGTATAAAAGGCCTCAAAATTATTTGATGAAGATTGGTTTTCAAAGGACAAATGATAACAACAATCTATACATCAAGGAAGGATCAAATAAGAATATTGTGTTGGTAGAAATCTTTGTGTATGATACATTGTTTATTGGAAATATGATTTGTGCATATCTTTTTCAAAGGAAATGAGTAAGGAATTTGAGATATCAATATATGGAGAAATTAAATTATTTGTTGGCTTGCAAATTCAATAGAAGAAAGATGGTATCTACAATACTCAATCAAGTATATCAAGGAGATACTGAAGAAATTTGGAATGGAGGATTCGCGATCAATTGGAATACCTATGTCTACTAGACATAAAATTTCCAAAAATGATGATTTTAGGGAGGTAGATCAAACCACAGATATATCTATGATTGGAAAAATTTAGTATGTAGTACATACTAGGCCTGATATTGCTCTTGCAGTTTGTATTGTGGCAGGATTTTCAGCTAATCCTAAAGAAAATCACATGGTGGCAATAAAGAGAATCATGAGGTATCTAAAGGGTACTAAAGATTATGGATTATGCTACAAAAAAGGAGGCAACTTAGATCTGAAAGCCTTCACTGATGCAGATTGGATAGGCAATATTAATGATAGGAAGAGTACCAGTGGTGGAGCATTATTTCTTGGTAAGAGACTAGTGTCTTGGAAAAGTAGAAGCTGAATTGCATCTCTCAATCTATGGTAGAGGCAACATATGTTGCAACATCAATGAATTATACTAGTATTATTTCGTTCAAACTACTATTGGCAGGTATGAATGTAGAAATCAAGGATCCATTGGTTATCTTCTATAATAACACCAGTGTAATCAATATATCAAAGAATCCTATGATGCATATTAAGACCAAACATATTGCAATAAAATATCATTTTCAGAGAGAATTAGTGCAAGACAAAGAGTTGAGATTGAAATATGTGAATACTAAAGAACAAATTACAAACATATTCACCAAGCCATTACCTAAGGATGCATTTTTGTATCTAAGAGGTAAGTTAGGAGTTATTCCCCTATCTGAAGCTCACTAAATAGTATTAGTGATGCATTAAAAAGAGCAGGTTGAAGATTATTCGAGTCGATGTAGTAATGAAAGGGCAGATTACATATGAATCTATACATTAGGTACATTAAAATTTACTGAACATTGTCTTTGGCATAAGATGTCAAAGAGGGAGACGTTTGTTGTCATATCATTGAAATTTTGTATAGAGATTTTGAAAATGTCAAAGTGGAAGAGTTTGATGAAGAATAAACATGGATAGTTTGTTGACAGAGGGAGAAACTAAAATTAGAGGGAGAGATTGAAGCCATAGGGAGTTCACACTAATAAAGGGAGTTCTCATGGATGAGAATTAGAATGAAACTAAGGATATTATCCTTACTTTTATTTTTCTCTAAAATTTCATTGTATTATGACATGTTGTGTTGCCATCAATGCTAAAGAGGGAGATTGTTCAAAACAATTGATCAATTGTATATTGTCTTTGATGTTACAAAAAATGTCATATCTTTGCCAGTTAGTGGTTGTCAAGCTCACTTGGGCCATGAAGACAATTTCTTATGTTTGTCAAGCATTCCATTATTTTCCAAGTTTAGAAGATAGTGTCTATCGAGTTCACTCAAGCACTTAAGAGAAGTTTGTAGAAGTTCAATGGTAATCGACCTCACTCGATTAATAAAGGAAAGTTGGCATGGAACTAGTGTTAACCAAGCTCACTTGGTTACCAAAGGAAGTTTACAAAGTTGTAGTGTTAACTGAGTTCACTTGGTTAACACAAGAACATCATTTTAGAGTTAGTGTTTATCGAGTTGGGTCAGCTAACAAATGATTTTCTTGTTTTGATATATTGAGTTTAATGGATTTGTTTGTTGGTTGTAGCCAACTTAAGAGAAGGAGAATTACTATTATAAGTTGTATTCAAGCCGACTTGACAATGTATCTGATATATGTATAAGGTCAAGTTGAAGATTGAATGTGTGAGAATGTGTAGAAGATAAGAAGATGCTTAGAGGAAGTGAATTGGAAGGATAAGGAAAATATCCTTGTTGGGCTGCAAAGGTTAATTTGATTAGGAAGGATCAAGTATTCAAGCCTGAATCAAGATTTGAAATCAGCAATATAGTTGCATCAGTAATCAGGTCATTTCATTGTTACTCTCTAATCATTGTAGTAGTAAAAGAATTTCTTAATGGAGTTTTCTTAGCAATTATTTGTGGAAGATAAAAAGATGCTTCAAGGAAGTGAATTGGAAGGATAAGTAGAATATCCTTGTTTGGTTGCAAAGATTAATCTGATCAGGACAGATCAAGTATTTGAGCCAAAATTGAGATATGAAATCAACAATTTAGTTGCATCAGCAATTAGGTCATTTCATTTTTACTCTCTAATCATTGTAGTAGTGAATCAAATATCTTAACAGAGTTATCCTAATATCTATTTTTAAATCCTCTAATAGGGTGGCATTTCTAGATTGAAGTGTCTTAAGACCTCTAATGAGGCCACTCTTAATAGGGTGATTAAATCCTCTAATAGGGTCACACCTAAAAGTGTATTTTTTAACCTTTAATAGGGTTGACTACTGATAGGGTTCACTTCAGAAGAGTGAAAAATGGTAACTAGTTGTAATTGGTGGTTTTCCCAAATTAGGTTTCAACATTAAATCTTGGTGTCACTTATGTTCATGCTATTTATTTTGTGTATGCAAGTAAGTTAATTAAGGTTAATCACATTTAACATCTTAAGATCTCCATGTTCAATATTTATTGAGTAATAGTTGATGTTATAGTTCTTACCAAGTTACAACATATTGATGTTGTCAACCGAGTGCCTATGTATTAGCCGAGTGAAAATATTTTCAACAGAGTTTCTATTTTGTATTGACATCTAAGGGATTTGGGATTTATTTTTGTGGTAACTGATTCACCCCTCCCCTCTGAGTTACTCTTATATTTCCAACAATTAGATCATGTATTGCATGTTATTATATGTTGCATGATTAAATTAAATGAGTAGGTGAATTAAGTTTAAGAAGTCTAATGTTTGAAGTAGTAAAATTTTTGGAGATCTTGATTTACTTGCCCCCCACCTTTGAACATCTCATTTTCCATTATATTTTCAACAATTGGTATCAGAGCTTAGATCTCTAAGAAATAAGTCTAACCACTTGATAGTCAAAGGTCTTGGAGATGGAAGCCTACAAACTAAGGAAGGTGATTGAAAATCAAAAGCTTGATTTGCATATTGTATTGGAAAGAGTTAAGGTTGCAAAGGGGGAACTGATGAAATCCTTGAAGAGAAGAAAGGAGATGGTGATCTAGAAAAAATATACACAATACTAGGAAGAATCCATTAAGGACTTATGTGATGAAGGAAGATACAATGAATCTAATGCAACAATAAGAGATCTATTGGAGAAGAACACCATTCTAAATGAAGAAGTGAGATAACTAAAGAGAGAAAATGAAATTCACTTAGTAAAATTTTGTGAAGTCATGGAACAAAATAAAAATGTTGAAGAAGATAAGGAAATGATTGATGAAGACAAGAGGAAAATGGCTACAAGACTTGATGAAAGGATCAATGAAGTACAAAGGCTAACACATAATAAATTTGACATGGTCAATCACTTAGTAAGTGAAAATCATGAAATTTCAATGAGGGTGGAAGAAATTACATATTTGAGATCAAAGAATAGTCAATTGAAAAATGAATTGAGAGATCAGAAATAAATTATTGAAATAATGAATAGATATGTAGAGTCCATGAGACAACTTGATGAATAGTTAAGTGCACAAAGAAGAACTTGTGATACTATTGGATTAGGCTATATTGAGTTCATATCATTTATTGATCAAGGTGATTTATCAAAGTGTGGAGAAAAAGAGACTGGGAAACAAAAGAAAAAGAAGCCCACATGCTATCACTATGGAAAACTAGGCCATAAAAAATATATTTATATTAGAAAAACTAGTAAGTCTAATCCTAAATCTAATTTTAATGGTTATTTTTTTAATTGAAACAAGCATGGGCACCAAGCATATGAGTGTAGATCAAAGATAAGTAAGGAACCAACTATATCTATATTTGAAGGTTATTGCTATAGATGGTAGAAGTATAGTCATGAGGCACAATATCACAAATCTAATGCAAAACATAGTTGGACACCCAAAGGTTGAGGCAATGCAATGAATTGGGATTACAATACTTGGGTCACTTGTCAGTTATGTGGTAAGTATGGAGATATTGCATCAAATTATACAATAATACCTCTCAGAGGAATATCAAGAAACTGGAGGAAATTTGGTCTGGTTTATTTTCACTGTCAGAAGATCAATCACCTAAGTAGAGAATGTAGGATTTGAGCACCAACACCAATTAATGGAGAAAAATGGGAAAGAAAACATTAATGTTGAAGAAGTAAGGAGCCAAATGAATCAAACCTAGAAGAAAAAATATTTGAAGAGAGCAATGAAAGTGATGAAGATTTGATCACCCAATCCAATGGATCAAGTAATTCCACTACCACAAACTAACATAAAGAGGTATGTATAGAACTATACTTAAAATTATTAAATCATACATTAGTCCCTCAAATTGTAAGCATAAAAGTTAAAATGGCATAATATTAGATGCATAAGGACATATTTGTAGAGTGGATATGCTTAGATGTCAAGTTGAAAAGTTTGTAATGACCAAGTGTCAGTATTGGAGAGTGAGAAGTTTTAAGTGACCGAGAAAAACTGTTAGGTATAGACTAAGTTATGGTATTGGTGGAGTTGAAGGAACTTTGGAAGTGTTACTTCTAGGTTTCATAGTAATGATCGAGAAATCTTATGTTGCACCCACTATTGGTTATAGAAAATTAATGAGGCTCTAAAATTAAAATTTTTACTTATATAGAAAAAATTTCAATCATTATAATCACATTGCATTCAAGTTTTGAAGAGAATCTTGAGCTTGAGCAATTTCTAAGTGAATTTGAATGAGTTTGAGAAGATCTATTCTGTTTCATTGGTATTGAAAGAAGATAAGTGTGACTTGTGTTGTAGATGAGTAAAGCATAATTTTGAAAGATCTAACCCTAAAATCACTATAGCATCTATTTTATCAGCAATAAAGAAGAAGATAACATCAAACATTGGTAGTGTTTAATTGATTAGAAATGAATTATGCAAAACCTAAATTTAAGGCATACCCTAAGATTGTGGCGAAGGAAGATTCTTATCAAGCCCTATCCTCAATCCCATCAAGAGTTATTGTAATTCATGATATTCAATAATGCTACATGTGTAAGTTTGGAGAGGTTGGAGATTTTGAGTTGAGAAGTGCATATGAGCAATTGTGGAAAAATGGAAAGTTGAATGAAGAACATAAACACATTGTTGAGAAAGGGTTAGCTCATGCCTTGAATTTTCCTAGGGTTTTTAAGATATAATGGATTAAGATTGTGCTCAGTCAAAATCATGACATAAAATTGTAGTTAGAAGGAGGGCCACTTGAGATTACCAAAGTAGATCATTCACCGAGTTACTAGCTACTCTTTCATAGACAAGGTAAAAAATATTTGATGACAAAAAAAAGGATATTATTGAGGTGAATACATTGGTAGTTCAAAACAAGCATGACATGGAAATTTCCACCATTATATATGTTTAGAATAACTTTGAAGTAAGGGTTGTACTGCATAAATTATATTAGTCTAGTTGACTAGATAGTGTATCATATGTTGTTGTAGATGTTTTGTTGAAGATTTTAAAGAAAAATCACAGCCACAATCTTGCTAATTTATAACTAAGGTAGCTGGGTGAGAATCTAGAGAGTGTCATAAAAGTGAAGAACAATGGAAAATTTGGATCATTAGTTGTTTTTATGTTCTTTTATGTTCAAAATTATTTACCTATAATAGGAGATGTGATGTAGACTAAGAAGAAACCAATAACTCAACAAATCAATTAGTTTATTAATCAATTGTGAGATAACTTTGAAAGAGTTATGGGTGGATACTTTAAAGAGTTTAAGAAAAAGATGAAAAATAGGTCAAGGATTCATAAATCCTTAGTGGATAAGTATTATGATGACATATATTTCTCAATTGATACTAATAGAACATACATTCATGTACTTATAATAAGGATTACATGATTGACACTATTGGCATATAAGGTTCACATAGATGAAGCGACTGCAGCTATCACTGCTTTGTTGGATGAACCCATTGATAAGGATGTTGAGTCTTTTGGAAAACATAAGATAGCCAAAGTTAATATCATAGTACATATTAATGCACCCAATATAGAAAAGAAGAGAAAAGGAATGATAGAGAGTTTGGAGAGAAAATTTGGTAAAGGAGTTGAACAAGAATTAACATTGTAGATTACCAAGGGAAAAGGTGAAGATATGTCTAGTGATGAGGAAGGGGGCAATGGAGAAGAAGAAGTAGAAGGAAAAGGTAAAGATATAGTGCTTGTTGAACCACAAACAAGAAAAGTGCAAAGAAGGTCATCAATCTAGTCCCTACAACACAAGTAATCACAAGAAAAAGGATACGGTCATCTACTATTCCAATGGTCAATCCTAAGAAAGGAGTTATAAAGGTTCAAAGCCTACTCAAGATGTGAAGCTGAAAAAGAGAAATAATACAACAAAAGGGGTTGAGTCAATAAAACCTACAAATAACCAGAGGAGAAGGGTTATAATAGCTAAAAATAATGATGAAGATGATGAAAGGACCAAGTTAGAAGATACAAGTGAATTTAGAATAGAATTGCATAAGCCACCCCAAAAAAAATTGATGAACTTGGTAGGTATGGTAGGATTTAAGTATATAAAGTATGATACATTAGATACTATAGATAAAGCTAATTTAAAGAGGCAATTTTGGATATGATGGTAATATTCAAGTATGCATGATTGGAGTTAGGCATCTTGATACCTAATGATTTTTTTGGAAGGATTGATGAGAGATAGAAATATGCATTAAATACTAAGAGGCAAGTAAGAGAAGGCACAATTGTCCATGTTATACCTAAGGTGATTAGAAAACAAATTTCCAAAGCCATTAGTGAGTATAATGGAAAATTTATTCCTAAGAGAAGAGAATTTTTTAAATTTTGAAAATTAAAATAGAGAATGTAGTAGAAGAAAGAAAAATCATATGGAATAAGATCTATGGATTAATGGCTAATGATGAGAACAAGGATGGGAATGAGAAGGTTGAACCTGAGAATGTTGAGTTGGATAACATAGAAGATATCAATTATGATCCAATAGACATGGTTCAACAAGGTGGAGAAAAAATTGACACAATTACAATTGAGGATGAGCTAGAAGCCAACCCAATTAAAGATGAGATAAATGAAGACAAAATCAACATTAAACTAGAAAAAAAGAGTATGTTGACCGAGCCAAAGAAGAAGGAGGAAGCTCCATTATCAAAGTCAGCACCTAAAATTTTGTTGAATCTAAATCATGTGTTAGAATAAGTAAAATATTATCCTAATACTAACACATAGGTGATTGAACAATAAGTAGAATAAACACTTGTTATTCATACTATTCATATTGTTTTATTAAGTCCACTTGTTACTCAAGATGATGCAAATTCTAGTCAAGCCAAGGAGTAGAGTCAACTAGCTAATGAAGGTGAGAACACACAAATACCTAAATAGAAAGATGATGCCACAGAGGCAAATGCCAATGTTGATATAGAGGGTGAGAAAGGTGAAAAGAGTAAAAATAACATGGCATATTAATCTATTACTAGTGAAAGACCAATTCCCTTAAGACCTTTGTAGGAGGGAGAAAAGGAAGTCAAACGGTAGAGTTCAACCAGTAAAGTGAAAACTAGTGATGATAAGGAGAAGAAACATGAATCTAAACAACAAGAGATAAATCTAGAGACCAAAAAAAATGTAGAGCCTTAGAAGGAAAAAGAGACAGAAAAGGAGCCACAAAGCCTAAATTTGGAAGTTCCTACACAAGAACATCAAACAATGTCAAGCTCCAACACACCATATTTTAAAGGAAAGTGATTGAAGAAGAAAGAACTAATACATTTGGTACCAAATTGCAATGGCAGTGCCTTTGCAGTTTTTTCGTCACAACCTTGTTGTCATCGCAATTGCGACGACGACAAGGTTGTGATGGAAAAACTGCAATGACACTGCCATTGCAATTTGGTACCAAATGTATTAGTGAAGTGAAGTAGTCCCCACAATGTATGAAGGGTAAACTTGTTACTCTTGGTGAAGAGATTATGATTCATAAGTGGGACATATCTAAAATGAGAACACTAAGTGACTTGCTATATATGAAGGAAAGGAAATAGGAGATGAGAAAAGAAAATCAACAAGACATGTATTATATGATATCAAAGATATATTTCTAGATACTATTTGTTTTGATACATTAGATGAAAAGGCTCCCATCATTGAATAGTTTATCAAGATTGTGGAGAGACTTAATGACCCAGACATTAATATGTTGATGTTTGATAGATTTAGTCAGATAAACTTATATATAATTATATATAAGATATAACTTATTTATGTGTGTTCATTATATTTGAGATACACGTTTATTGTTATATGAGAGAAATCAATATAATAATGATATGTGTGTGTGCGCGCACGTGCATTTGTGCATGAGAGAGATATATTAAATTTACTATATCCATTATATGATAACAAATAAAGATTTACCATGAAGTGACATATCTCTTGATGGCTTATTCTCAATGCAAATAATATATCATTGACATTTGGAAAACACATACCATATCAAAATGGTAGTGCTATTGCATTCAAAATGATCCTAGGAAACCAACATGGTATTAGAACTAGGGTGCAAATGTAGAAAAGAAGATAAAAACAAAAAGAGATTATAACTTAATGAATAGATTTAAGAAAATATTTGAGTAAGATACAAGTTAAATAAGCCAAATTGAAAATCAGTAATAAGAAAGCACTAGAGCTACCATGCAAAATGATAAGAAATTAGATATATAAGAAAAAAGGAAGATCAAACCCAATTTGCAAATTGCATAGGGATCGAACACTAATTTACAAGGGATATTCTTACACATTAAAGATATCAAATGACATTATTTATCCTATTTATAGAAGTGGTTAACACAAAAAATAAAATCAGATCTTATAGTGGTGATTGCATATATATGTTAATGGCATCGAAATCAACACTAGAATATATAAATTTCCTAGTGAATGAATTGAATTTACAAATAGTAATCATTGGAAATTGTATTGAATATACTTATTAGTAGTTACAAATAAATTAAAGACATCGACAAGACATATTTAATCACTCAAATTTGGTCTTTGTGTTGATGGAAACTATCATAGACATCGATCTAAGACAGAGATCAATGATATCAAATGGAGAATCAGAGTGACTTTTTCTCTTCTCTAGTCAATGCCATGAAAAATTGATGTTGGTGGAAACCCGATCAAGGAAGCCCTTCCTCCCAAAGGAGCCAATCAAAAAATACCCCACTTTCTCTAGAAGTGCATACACCATTTTTAAAATGATAGGCATTACATAAATGATTTGTGATACCTACAGTTCTAAATTCAAATACTAGAATATGCAATTAATCAAGCAGAAGCTATGTTTTTTTATGGAAAGACATAAGATTGGGCTAAAGCATGCATTTTATTAAAAAGATTATTCCCTCCACCACAAGAAATTAAAGAAATACTCAGATGGTGAGGCCACATAAAATTTGGGAATCCAAAGCTTTGTTAAGATGATGTCCCCAAAGTGTACATAAATAAGATAAGGGTGCATGTCACCCACCTATGTGATAGAAACATCAATCGTGGAAATTATTCAATAAGAGTGAATCATGCATACATTAACAAGGATATATAAGGTTTTGGGAGAGATTAAATAAAATATAGAGAATTAGATCTCCATCAAAACTACCAAAAAAGGAAGAGAATAAAGGTCTAAAATTTTATAGGGATTAAATAACAAGAGGCATTACTTGTCTTATATTTACTCCAACTAGGAACAAAAAAAATTATGTGATGGGACCCCAATTGGTGGTCAAATAAGTATTAAGATATTATAGAATATGGAGAGTCGTGCCCAAAGGTGATAAAGAGGTGAGTATATGAATTTATTTCATTTTACATAAATTTATGAAATTTTATTTACAGAGATTGATGCAGGAGCATCCTAGGTGTAAGAGCAATCTTGTATCAACCAAAAATATTTCATTTTAGTTGTTTGAGTATGGGTTGTCTTAATGTAGAGTTGTTGTCTATGGAGGCTTACTACTTATTAAATTAGTCATATGAGCTTACGATGTCCTAATTTTATAGGTTGATTTTGATCTTGGATATATCAGTCTACCAGTTGAGGTTTAGTGTCATATCATGAATATTCATGGATTTCTTGCAGATTTTTGATGCAAAATTTTGGTATAAAAATTCCAAGCTCATTGTTGAAGGCCTAGACATGCCTAGTTGAGGCCTAGGAAGTCAACAAATAGGTACTTGTGCTAATCTAAGCCTATAGATTAGAAGCTGAGGTTTTCAAAAAGTGGTTATAATAGCCAATTGAAGCAACAATATAAGAGTTATGGAATTCCAAAGTTGGGCTAACCAAAACTTTCAAAATAAATTTCAAAAATGTATTTGGTCGACTATATATGTATTGTTAGGGTATGTTGGCCCTAGATATTAAGTTTGAGTGTCTAGAACCTTCTCGGGTGGCATAAAATTACCTATTTGAGAAATGCCCAAACATTGTCTAGGATAGCTCTAGGTCATACTTCACAACTTTCTCTTGTAGATGACTGTAATGAAGGCACCCATGTGGGTTAGCATTTTGTAATTCTGAATTCTATAATTTCACATTTTTGGTGATAATAAGAAACTCATATTTTGTTCGCAAATTGTTGTTATTTGTTTGTTTCAATTATGTATTTATGGTATTAAGGGGAGCACCCTTCATCAAAGGTTTATTTATAGTATATTCATTTATACATAGAGATGTAATTTTTCATATATAATTTTAAAAGGAATAATATATGTGGTATTTATATATGTATATAAGAGCGAATATAGATTCAAAAATCATAACTAATATATATATGGAAAATTAAATATATGCATATATATATTTAAAAGAATATATTTAAATGTTGTATTATCTATATTTTATTAGAATGATATTATCATTATGTAAATTTATTATTTTTATTTCAATATGTACTATGAGATCTATGTGCTTTAACCTTTTCCTCTAAGAATTTTACTACAGATAAAGGAGGATTGATATCAGATTCAGAGGGAGTTTGACTCTTGTTCAAAGTTAAAGGAGCTTAGAATACTAAGGTTTTGTAGGGAGTCTAAAATATCCATCAGAAGGAGAGGAAGGAGGATATAATTCAATCAACCTCTGGTGATCTTTATCTTATTGATTTAGAGGGAGTAACTATGTTGAGATGGATTCTTTGGTTATCAATAAATTATAGTAGTCAAGAGGACTATGATTTGTGAATATACCTCTTGACTATGTGATTTTAATAGGCATACCCTCTATGTACATCATGGGGAAGTGACAACTTACAAATGTTGTCACTTGTATTTGCAGATGTTACTAAAAGGTGATGATCTTACAATAACTTAGTTTTCTATATATTGATGGATATCTTATGATGTCTATGGAGATTGTGATATATTATACCTTGTATGTGATAGAAATAATAGTCCACCAAGATAATTGAGAGGGAGGGTGAATCAGTTATCCAACAATTAAAACACTTATCTTCTTTAAACAAACTTAACCAATCAACCAAAGTAAATAGCAACCATACAAAGATGCACATAAACAATTACACCAGGTATGTTGCCTAGGGAAACCCTTGATCAAAGGGAAAACCCAATGGGAATGATGCCCACAAGATGATGTACTAATATAAATATTCCTTGTTAGAGGGTGGACCCTATTAGGAGTCTATTATAACATTTAGTATAATGAGTCCCTATTAGGAGACTTTGAATCCTTATTAGGAGATTCCAACCTTCTTAGGAGTTGTGGTACAATGCATGCAAGAAGAGCCCATTATCCAAACATGCAATTTCAACTACAAGAAGAGCTCACTGCTCAAACAAGTAGTTTATTATTATTTTCTTCTTTCCTTGTTCTTTTCTTTGTCCTGTCAACTAGACCAATCACTGTTACATCTTGTAGACCAAGTCATGAACCTTGGATCCAAATACCAAACCTTAGATCACTCATCAAAACCTTGATAATGAAATTTCCTTCACTTCTACACTGCTCTACTCAGCTTCACATTCTACACTCTTTGTTGCTTTTCGAACATTCACAATTCACATATATCTATACCATGATAAAGGAAAATATCCTTCCTTTATACCAAGTCCATAAAATAATTCCTTGAGTCAAATGTTAGTCCTTCTCAATTAATTATTATAGGACCACATTAAGAATACATTACACTTAGTGATAACACAAATCTTCCACCTTGCAACTTGAATAACTTTCTGTACACACAATATTATGATGAGCAAGCTTAGCCATGTCATCCTCAACATGTCTTCTCCATTTCCTCAACCTTGATCCTCAAGATATCAAATCTACTAAGAGATATAACAAGCTTACCAGAACATGCCTTTGTAAACTCTATCTTAGAACAAACATCACCAAAACTTACATGACTTCTTCTAAACTTATCCTTTCTACTTCTGACGTTAGCTGCATATGCCAGATGCTTAGAAGTGTGTCTCATAACCTCATAATGCTCAACTAGCCATCTATACCAACTTGATATTTCTATTTTTCTTCTATCAGATACGATAGAAGACATCAAACATGCTATGTTGACATCAATGAAAAACTCAGTCATGAATGTGACATATCATCATCAAACCAATCTTCCAACAATCTATCCGATCTTCCAATAGTATGGTGGATGTTTATATGTTAAGCATTATGATAACTCATGGGCACATACCTTATAAATATTTTTTTTGAGTTTTTGGTGAATTTCATGCAAATTAATGTTCTAGAGGCCATTACATAGAGTATGTTGTGAATATCATATGACTTGATGTTCTTGAGGCCATTACTCACAATACTTGGTGAGTATCTTGCATCTCATTCTAGATGTCATTACTCAAAGAGTATCTGGTGAATATCATATATTGATTTTCTAAAGACCAATACTCAATTGTGATATCAAAATGGTGAATATAACATGTTGACATTTTGTAGACCATTACCTTTTAATTACATGGTGAATATCAAGTGTTCATATTCTGGAGACCAATACTCAAAGTATTTGGTGAATACCATATGTTGATATTTTGCAGGCCAATACTCATAATATCAAATGTGATATCAAAATAGTAGAAAACATTTGATCAAATATTTCCTTAATGTATCAATCCTAAATATTGTTAATGGTATGAAATATGTCTTGTGTTTATCCTCCCTAGCTAAGAGGGAGTGTTGATGTTTGATAGCTTCAATAAGATAAACTTATATACAATTATATATGAGATATAATTGATATGTGTGTTCATTATATTTGATGTGTGTGTATGTGTATACATATATATGTGTATATGTATGTACGTATATATATGTATATATCTATGCTTGCATATATATGTGAGAGATTAAATTTATTATACTAATTATATGATTAACAAAAATGACTTATTCTCAATATAAATAATGTATCATTGTCATTTGGAAAATACATACCATATCAAAATGGAAATGCTATTACATTTGCAATGATCCTAGGAAACTATCATGATACAAAGAGAAATTCATGCAGTTTTTAGAAAGGAAGTTTGAGAATAGAGTATTGGAGAAGGTTGAGCTCTCTACTCTTATTATTGATTTGGAAAAATTAGTAAATAATACAAACACATTGTTTTCTAAGATATGTAATGTCCCTACATTTACCAAATAAATAAGGGAAAAGATGGATAAAATTGATGCTGATCTTTTGAAGAGTGGATCAAATTTGAACTTGGATCATAGTTTTAGCTCAATATATTTCTCAAAGATCATTTTTTTTGCAAAGCAAGTAGTTAGAATTATAGCATTAGTAATGCAACATCATAAATAAGCCCACTTCTATACAATAATTATTATTACCTCATTTGGAAGTGATACAAAGGCATTTACAAGTTGTAAAGGACCTAATATAGAGTTAGTAATTGTTTATAGAAGACAACATGGTGGAACTTGTAGCTAGATTAGAGATTGAGAGATAAGTTCTTGAGGCACTCAAGAGAAAGTAGGATAAAATAATGGCTATTGTTATGTGATTGCACCATCTATTTTCAATTTTTTTTTGGTATCATCCCCTATCCATAATTGAATGTCACTAATGGGCATAAGTGACAAAAATAAGGGGGAAATGTTTATGTGAAAAAGTATCAAGGAGGAAATATGTATGAAGATTTTGAAATGGGTAAATTGAGTAATAGGGAGATAGAATCTACAAAAAAAAGATTTCGAAAATGCAAGTTACAACATAATACATGATGACTCAGCTACATGTATGGAATACACCCTAAGGTGGAGTATATGTTATGAATATTTTTGGATGGCATACTTTGATCATGATAAGTGTTTTTCCCACTAATGACAAAGGGGAAGATTGTTAACCCTAAAGACAATCTTAGTGTTTATTATTAGTAAAAAATACTTAGTCATTCACAAGCCAGAGTTGATTGGTCAACACTATGATCAAGCCACTATTAAGGAAAAGCTCAAATAAGTAGAAGTGTAGAAATTTAGTAGGTACTGAGAAATGGTAGTTTTTAGACATATCAGTAGTCATCAAACATTTTAATATTTTATGAGTTATTCAAGAGGAAACATATCATATAAGGTAAGCACTATATGAGTTTATCATTTCAAAGAGAAGACATATTAAGCCAAGAATAGTTCATGCCCAAGAAAACATAAAGAATCAAGCATGGCTGAGCGTCAGGAAGGTATATGTGCCAAGTTATACAATTTGAGTATATGAGTTTGGAATGACACAAAATCCTAGGTAAACTATTTTGTTGAGCATGAATCATGTTTCTAAGTTTGGGGAGATAATCAAGGAGGTGATTACATTTGCATTTATGTATCATTAATCCCTATGTAGTATAACGGACAATTAAATTTTTGGAAAGTTCAAGTGAAAAAATGATGAATCTTAATCATTGATTAAGATCTAGAAGCTTCATAAGATGGAAGGGCTTCAAGCTAGGAAATGTTGTTGCAAGTTGAAGGAATCTATGTATGTGAACGTGAAGGAGAACTAGCAAGTTGTAAAGGAGTAAGTTGACTGAGTAATTTCGTGAGGAGATATTGTAGATTAGTCATAGTAAGGTGATTATAGTTTGGATAGAGAAGATGTGTCAACATCATTTTTGACGAAGCGTGCTCCCTTAATACCATAAACACATAACATAAATAAAGAAACAACTGTAATTTTCAAGAACAAAATGTGTGATTCTTATTATTGCTGCAAATGTGGAATTATGGAATTTCAAATTACAATATGCTAACCCACATGGGTGTCTTCATTGCAATAATTTTCAAGATAAAGTTCTGAACTATCACCTAGAGTTGTCCTAGACAATGTTCGGGCCTTTCTTAAATAGGCAATTTTATGCCACTTGGGAAGGTTCTAGACACTCTTTTAACTTAATACCTAGGGCTAAAAAACCCTAACAATACATATAGACTCAGCCAAATATACCTTTGACATTTATTTTAGAAAATTTAGGTAGCCCGACTTCAAAAGGTCATAACTTTTGAACCCTTGCTCTGATTGGCTATTATAACCACTTTTCGAAAATCCTAGCTCCTGATCTATAGGCTAAGATTCACCCAAGCACCCATTTGTTGAGTTTTTAGACCTCATCTGGGGCCTCTAATGCCTTCAAAGTTGAGACTGAAGTTTTTATACCAAAATTACACACCAAAAATCTGCAATAACTTCACAAATACATATAATCTGGTCATGAAACTCCACTAACAAGTTGATATATCTAAAATGAACCTTTGCCTCTAAAATTAAAACATTTTGAGCTTGTATGATTGACTTACTAAGTAGAAAGCCTTCACAAACAACAACTCTACATTAAGACAACCCTTATTGAAACAATAGAAAGGAAATATTTTTGGGTGATGCAAGATTTCTCTAACACTCAGGATGCTCCTACATCAGACACTTGGGGTTATTTGAGAAGTGACTCTATCACATTTCAAGTATTCAGAGAAAAATGAAGATGGTTAACCTCCTCCCTTGCTAGCCATGATGAATCTTCTACTAGCCTCCCTTTCCATTTGACCAAGTATTCTTCATAAGTTTTGCTCCTTGTACTTTTTCCAACATGACTATCTAGTATCTCCTCAATCTCCTTTGTAGCCAAACTAGCTACTAGAATATTCCACTGCACTTCTGCAACTTAGTCCACATCACCTCCTTCATAATACTCCATCAAATCTGAAATGTGAAATACTGGTGAAATATTCAATTTAGTAGGTTGGTCCAATTCAGAGGCATTTCCAAAATCATGAGTTTTCACTATCTTGCACAGTCCAAAATTCTTCATTTTTAGCTTATTATCACTAGTACATTTGACCCCATTTTTAGACCAAATTTTTTGACCATCTAATAAAATGGGGTCAAATTGGTTGAAATATGCAAGGAAACATATCTTATTTTTGTAAATACATACCCGTGTTCATTGAAATTTTGACCAACACAAGCTTAATATGTAAAAAGGAAATTTCTTGATGCCCATTATCATTGTATTCTTGATGCACGTGTGGGAGAGTATTCTCGGTAAATTTCCTTTGCATTTGTTTGACCTCCAAATCCTCTTGATATGATATGAACCCCAAGAAAGGAGAACATGCAATAATGAGGATTGGTTGCTAAGAATATGATTCTTCAATTTGAATATAATGGATCACAAAGGATAAGTATTGAAACCATTGTTTTTGGCTAGGGTTTGAAGTGAAACAAAAAAAAATTGTGGCTTTGAAGTCATTTGTTCTAGACCTTCTCAAATGTTAAGCTCTATCTTTTCCCATGGCTAACATGGGTATGTTATTATTACAAGTAGAAAATGCCACAAATATCCCATCATCATCATTGCAGTGGTAGCAAGATTCCTCACAGTCCTTCATTTATGTGTTGTATCCTATTTGACTTGTCTGCTTAACATGTTTTTGCATTCCTTCCATGCATTTTTAGCACTATTCTTATAGATACACAGAATTTGTCCCTCCTAACAATCGTACACAAGCTCAATTCCCAAATAAAAACACACACTTCCTTTCCCATTATTCTATTTATTTTTTCATCTCAAAGCTCAAATTGCATTCCATGGCATCCACCTTTACTTCTACTAATGATGAGCACAGAGATTCATCTGAACAAATTGTTTCATCTCCATCTACTTCTTCTTCCTTATTTTCCTCCTATTTCAATTGCCATATTAGCACATGACTAATATGGGTATGCTATATTTAATGATTTAGACCCCTCTAAAAAAAAATCACTACACACCTTCTTTTCCACCATAGCTACAACCTAGGTGTTCATGATTTTAAAATTATTTTTTCCCACATTTTTATATGGTCTGAATTGGGTTTCTTTGTATGAGAATTTATTTTCCCCTAATTGTTTTTGTCATATAAAGCCCATAGAAAAGTTGAGGAATGTGCGTAGGGTGTGAACTTGCAAGAAGCTTTATTGGGATCTATTTCTTCTATCTTTGGTGTTTGGGCACCATGGCTTCTCACGTCTCATGTCATTTTGTCTTTGTAGGTTTCTTGGCATTTAAGAAAAGATGACTTTTTCTCTCAACTTTGCTGTATTTTTCATGTTTTTGGGCATTTATCAACACAAAATGAAGGATTTCTAATATCTTTTCTTGCATTAGATTTTCTATCACCTTTGGATGAAATATGTCTTTTGCTCTAAAAATCAACATTGTGCAGGTTTTTATCTTGCTATAAAAATTGCATGCCTCTGAATTATAACATGCCTCTATGCATAGTATATCATCGTGGCTTTGACATCTCCACAAGGATATTCAAGTGTTTTTATACCTTGTTGAACTTTACATGCCTAGAAACATTCCTTCTTCTCACACAATCACCCCTTGCTTATCAGTCCTGAAAAAATGTATGTGCAAAATTAGTATGTGTACATCTTGAAACCATAAAAAACCTATGCAAAAAACCATGAATTACACATTGAGAATATTGTAACCCTTGTCACATTTGAGCAGTAGTACCATTTTTTTTTGGGATGGTTTCCCGACGGCACTAAGTTTTAGCACAAACACAACCCCCTGCACCTCAAGATTGACACTTAAAACCTTCTTGAGCTTCTCACATGTAGCCCACAACCACATGGTACACACATTTTTCTAATTTTTTGTATAAAAATTAATTACTATGCATTATTATTAATTATTATTTTATCAAGAATGGGTAGACTCGAACCTAAGACCTCTTCGATAAGAGGCTCACAATTTACCGTCGTGTTGTAGGCTCTTGCCTACACATGGTACATACATTACTAGGAACATCAATTTGATATTAATTTTGAAAAAAAACTTGCAAAATTCTTGAAAAAGATATCATTAAAATCTCTTCCACCTAGAGAGTGGTTAAAGGCATGATCTAAGATCTTCATTCTCCCTTCTTGAAGGCTATTGCATAGACTTGCATGTTGGCATGTCCAATATCAACAAATAAAACATTAAGCAAACTAGTTTCATGAAAACCTATATTATAAATACCATAGACCAAAAAGTCATAAACGTGGTCTTGTGAACCAAACAAAGTGGATTTAAGTTCACACTAGAAGCAACAATGAAAACAACCCTACACTCAATATCAATGTAAAATGAAATTTGAATACAACAACCTACAATTATTGTCTTCAAATTATCTTTTGGTACACAATTTTTTATCATATTTTATAATTATCTACCTGGTATCTATGTTTACCTCTCTTTTTTGCTTAGAGTCTCTACAAAAGAACATAAATGGATGCTCTTACACTCTGTACCAAAGGCAACGTTATACATTAAGTTGAGGTTAAGGATAGTCCATTTGTTAAGGCCAAGCATATACAAGTATGTGTGCTATTTTGATTTCTTTGATTTTGTAGTTTACATCACTTCAAATTATGATTATGCTAAACAAATACATGAATAAGAGTTCCTCTATGCTACATATAAATCTATTCCTAAGAAACTGTGGGAATGGGGTGTGCCAAGGAGATAAGAGAAATAGCTTAAAATTAATGGTAATAGAAAAATGAAGCAAAACACAATGTATGCACATTATTATGTCAATCATCAAGCACTATATTTTGAGCAACATGGACAATCCATCTAATAAATTAGATCATCTATTTTAGATAAAAATATTTTTTTGCGTAATCAAGCACAATGAATATAATCACTAAAATATATAGCTACAATAGTGAAACACTTTACAGAGAGAACCAATTGGAGGAGGCTATGCCAATCTTGCAAGATCTAGATAAGCGTGACAATTCATTCAAATCTAATATTTATTCATGTTATTTTTATGCATCTAACACAATCAAATCCATTAAAAAAGGTAAGATTCTACATTTTGAGATGCACTTAATTTGTTTTCAAGGAAATAAAAGCTTTGTAGATCCTATTGGTCTGATTTTTCATAGGGCGAAGATTTTTTAAAAATTTTGGTGAAAAATCAATTAGGTTCTTATTTCTTGTAAATTAGGGTTTTGAGCTTTATGATTCCAATATTATTTTTTCCTATTTTTTCTCTCGGTTATTTAAATTCCTTTTAAATTCTCAAGGTTTTTCATCAGAGTAATTGCCAAAATACCCTGGATTTGAAAAATCCCTAAGTTTCTTGTTAAAGTTTCAAAAGGCTTGGAAAAGTGCTTAAATCTACCCCTTTACGGTCTCACAGTGTAAGGTTAAGCGTAGGAGTGAAATAGCTTCTTATTCATATTCCCTTGGTCACATTTTAAAATTGTGATCGTAAGGGCGTAAAGAAATTTAGGCTTTACGAGGATACGTTCTTTGTTTCTCATGGTAGCAGAATAGTCTTTTTTGAAATTCCCTGATCATAGAGGTAAATAGTTGGGTGAAGTAGCATAAAGGCTTCTTGTGTTGTGAAGATGGTATTATGGTTTCACAATGATAGGTTGAGAGCATGAGCGCAAACAGTTTGAAGAGGCTTTCCCAGTCATACGTTTCAGGGGTAGATGTATGTGTGTAAAGGTTTTCAAAAGGAGATGTCATATTGCTTTACATGGTTATGGGTAAGCATTTAAGTGAATGAGCAGAGAAGTTTTTAGTTTTGATCAATGTCCTTATGTTCTAATGGATAGCGTAAGAGCATAACACCCCTGCATGGTGTAAGTAAGAGGGGATAAAGTGCTTTACGGTCTTACGTATAAAAGAAGCTTGTAAGATCGAAAGTGATGATTAGTTGTGTTTACATGCCTTCTCTTTTTAGACTTGCAAACAATTGTAAAGGCTATATTATAATAGTGAGTATGTCGAGTGGGACCTATTGAGTTGTCAGATGGGCCCTGATGCAAGCAAATTGGAAAGTGACATGTTACGTATAATAGATGGGCCCAACTAGCATGGCAGAAGACTTAAGTATTTTCTTTCTGCATGTGCATAAAATCAACGGTGGTGTTTTTTCTAATCTATTGAGATTGAATTTGGATTTTCGTAGGGTTAAAGGAAGAGTTTCTCTTTACACCTTTGCAGTTTCAAGGTAAGTGTATGAATGAAAGGTTGTTGAAGCTTTGTTTCCATGGTTATGTTTTAAGTATGAGCATGTAAGAGTAAAGGAGGAATCAAGAAAAAATAAAGGGAATTACGATACCATGGGGTAGACTTGGAGAGTAAGACTGGAGAATGGATGAAATAAGTCTTGCGATATTCTGAACAATGAAGTATGCATATAAGCGTAAAGGTGAAGAAGGCTATGATAGAAGGCTTTATGCTCATGTGAAAAAAGTCTAAATCATAAGTACAAAAGTATGAAATAAGAAGGTTTGAGATCACATGGTATAAAGGGTAACATAAGAGCGTAAAAGGGATTTTCAATATAGTGTCAAGACATCATTACGGTCTTATTATTAAGGTATGTTGAAGCATCACTGAACGAACATAGAAGTTCATCAAGGGTATCTCTGGGGTTATGAAGGTTGAAATTTTTAACTCAGCGTAAGAGCGGAAGACCAGAATTTGAAAGAAAGTAGCTAATGTGTCATACCAGGTAAGCACAAAAGATAGAATCGCCATAGTCAAGTAAAATAAAACATTGAAAAGTATGTTAGGATCAAATTTTGCAGTCGATATACCTTGCTAACAACTTACATGAACAATTTTAAAGCTCATGCGTGCTAAATTTATTTAAAAAGTTGGTAGTTGCATGATTAAAACATCAAAGATTTGATTGAATGTTAGAATATTTGCCTCTTCAAAGAAGCTTATTTTATGTTCTATTCTAAAATTTGAAAGTTGCAGAGCTTTGTGTGTCTTGTGTTACTATGTAAAGAGTTTTGGAGCATAGTTGCAAAGAAGACAACTGACAAGGAGATTGAAGAAGTACCTAAAGAAGAGGTAGAAGTTGAAGAAGAGGGTGATAATGTTGTAGAAGTCACAAAGGAAAAAGGAAGAAACCCACTATTAAGACTAAGAAAAAGACAAGTGTTAGGAAACCCAACAAGCATGTTGAAGATTGGTTGAAAATTCTTCCAAGATCATCAAATGCGATCTCAAAAAAAGATCATATTTTTAGAGACCCCTATTTCCTGGTTCCTGATGCTAAATGCCCTAGAGTTATTGGCTTTATGAGAATACGTTATTTGTTTCTCATTGTAGCAGAATGGTCTTTTTCAAAATTCCTTGATCATATGGGTAAATAGTTGGGTGAAGTACCATAAAGGCTTCTCGTGTTGTGAAGATGGTATTATAGTTTCATGATGATAGGTTAAGTGGATGAGCGCAAAGAGTTTGAAGAGGCTTTCATAGTCATACCTTTAAGGGGTTGACATATGAACATAAATGTTTTCAAAAGGATATGTTAGATTGCTTTACATGGTTACGGGTAAGCATTTAAGTAGATGAGAAGAGAAATTTTTAGTTTTGATCAACGTCCTTACGTTCTAATGGATAGTGTAAGAGTGTAACACCACTACATGGTGTGAGTAAGAGGGCATAAAGTGCTTTATGGTCCTACATATAAAATGAGCTCATAAGACCGAAAGTCATGATCAATTGTGTTTGTCTACCTTCACTTTTTAGACTTGCAAACAAGCGTAAAGGCTATATTATAATAGTGAGTATGTCGAGTGGGACCTATTGAGTTGTTAGATGGGCCCTAATGCAAGAAAATTAGAAAGTGATACATCACGTATAACAGATTGGCCCAACTAGTGTGGTAGATGACTTAAGTATTTTGTTTTTGCATGTGATTAAAATCAACAATGGTGTTTTTTCTAATCTATTGAGATTGAATTTGGATTGTTGCAGGGTTAAAGGAAGAGTTTCCCTTTATGCCTTTGCAGTTTCAAGGTAAGCATATGAATGACAGGTAGTTGAAGCTTTTTTTTTTCTGTGCTTACATTTTAAGTATGAGCTTGTAAGCATAAATTAGGAATGAAGAAAAGATAAAGGGAATTATGATACCACGAGGTAGACTTGGAGCATAAGACCACAGAATGGATGAAATAAGTCTTGCGATATTTCAAACAATGAAGTATGCATATGAGCATAAAGGTGAAGAAGGCTATGACAAAAGGCTTTATGCTCATGTGACAAAAGTCTAAATTGTAAGTATGAAAGTATCAGATAAGAAGGTTTGAGATCACATGGTATAAATGGTAGCGTAAGAGCGTAAAAGGGATTTTCAATGCAGTGTCAAGACATCATTACGGTCTTACAATTAGGGTATGTTGAAGCATCACTGAGTGAACATAGAAGTTCATCAGGGGTATCTCCGAGGTTACATTTGACAAGACTTCTTTCATTGAGGCTTTTGGATTGATGGGCCAAATGGATGTACCTATAGAACTTGAAGACTCGCAGAGGAAATTTGGGAGCAATAAGACTTATTTTGTGAACAATGTCATGTTGCCCCACATCCCTTATAATGTGAAAAAGGTAAGAATGATTCCAAAGAATGTGGGAGATTTTTTTCCCTTGAGAAGATTCAAAAATTATTTCAAAAACACTGTGTATAGATTTCATAAACTATTGGGAAGTGATGGTGTAGAGGATTGTGTGTATGGCTCCCTATTCCTGATGGCATGTGATATACAAGACCCCTTCCACCACAAGGAATATGATTATGTAGCCTTTATCATTGATAGCATGCATAAGAAGATTTGTGATGCCAAGAAAGGAGTGATGAAAGATTTTAAGTTGCACCATTACTCACTACTGATGCACCTTATCCTATATTACAACATTGGATACATTAGTAGAGACATCATTGATCAAACTTTTGATGAATTTGGTGAGTTACCTGTGCAACTTCAGACTCGTATTTGGCATAAGAATTTCCATTACTCAAGTGCCCTTAGGTTCTTTAATTTGTTTAGTTCTGTTATTATGAGAATGGTTGATCATACCTTTCTTAGAGCACCAAATGTTTTAAGGCCTTTTCTTAGACCTACCTTCCTAGATGAGAAAAACAAGCTAGATCATAATTGGGGGGACATCTTTTTGTTTAAAGAATGCACATTAATTAGAGTATATGCATGTCCACAACCTCCTCACATTTTACCCAAATATGTACCCCCTAGATTGGCCATTATTGAATTCTTTTGGAAATTATTATTGATGAACAAGGAAATGATTCATCCTTCCCTACACAAGCCTGCATTTGTTTGTAGAACATTTGAAATAGGGGATTTTAATATAGGGAAACATGCATATGATGAATTGAGTGAGTATTTGAGCCAATACAAATTTGTTGATGGGCCATATATGATGTATGACCTTGAGAATTATATTACCAATGAAGTCAAGGCCATTATGGGATATATCCTGCATTTGAGTAAACCAATTCCTCTAGAGGATCTGATTGCTAATATAGTAGCAATAGGGGAGGTTGATGAGCTATTAGGAAAGTATTGTGAAATTAGGAAGGTGGAAGAGGCTTTGAGAAGAACAAATCTTGACTTCAAGGGTTTTTACACAGAAGTGCCCTATCCTACGAATTTAAATAAAATGGTTGAGAATTTTGATTACATTATGTCCCAAATGCCACATGAATCAGAAGGAGAAGAAGCCACTATAAATAGGGAGTCTCCTGAACCAAATGTGCAGCATGAGGTTGAGCTAGAAGAAGAACAACCATTAACCTCAGCATGTATACCTAAGGGAAATAAAAGACAAAAGACATTGCATATTCTAGAGAGGGTAGTGAGTAGAGCTTTGCAGGTGATCCCAAGAAATGATGAATACTTTGCTGATATTAGGCAAAACTATCTACACCAGAGGGCTATTGAAGTAGGGAACGCTTCCACTGATTTACAAATTGTAGCCTCAAGATTGGATGACAGGCTCATCCAATCTGAGAAATTCATGGACGATGATGATTTTGTCTAATCATCAGAGTTCAAAAGTTTTCTTTATAAAATAAAACAAAATGAATTCACATTGAGCCTTATGCTAGGAGAAGACCCTAAGAAGAATAAAGAATTGGTGGAAAAACTGCTTGCGTATGACCCTAAGAGTGAAACAAGGACCCTTGCTAAGACTAGGGAATTAGTACACAGGAGTGGTATGATTTTGATACCAAACTAGGATATTGAGAAAGCCTTTGTCCTTGATCAAATGAGAAGACAAGAAAAAGCCATCAGCTATGAAGCCAGTGGTAGTGAGGGACTAAAGAGGGGGTCAAGGTTCAATGTGGATACAAAAACCCTAGCAGTATGGAGTGCAGCCACAGAAACAAAGAACCCAAAGATGATGGATATACAGATAATTACACAAGGAAATAAGATTGTATGGACACTAGATAATACTTCTAGGAAGGAAATCTCTAGCCTGGTGAAACACTTTGCACTTATGAATGAGGCAAAAGTTGATCAAATTGAAGACACGTTAGCTTCTATGTATGATGAGTGTATAGATGTCTAGAAGTTATATGAGGAGGATCTTAAAACAAATTATATACAAAAATAGGGATAGAAGAGTTGGAGGGAAACATTTAGAGTTTGGAGGCAGAAGTGTCATCCCTCAAGGAACAACTTAAAACTACATCAGAGGTAGAACATGCACCAAGGCAAGTGGAAGAAGAAAGACACACTATAGAGGTAGAGGCTCAAATAGAGGAAGTACCTTTAGGGGTAACTATGCTAGTGCCAATAGTAAATGTGGGAACAAAGACTCCTCCATCTAATAATGAAACCAAGAAAAGTGTCATGATGAATATACTAAGCCATAGGATAAGTACCTTGAAAAGGATATCTCAAGATGCCTATAGTGCATTCAACAATTTGCAATCTACTAAATAGGTATGCAAGGATGCAATAGGATGGCTCGATTCAATTTTTTAGTAGTGGGGACCCTACATGCAATTCTTTGACAGATTGATACCATTGTTAGCAAAAAAGCCAGATTTCCCAAATAAAGTGATTGTTGTGAAAGAAGGTATGGATAAAGTAAAAGATTTTTTGCAATTCCTCATAGGCAAGTTGGCAGCAATAGAAAGTAAAATGAAGATTTTCACAAATGGTTTTCATTCTTTAATTCTTTATGTTCTTAATTTTGATGTAAAAGTGAAGGATCTCAATGAATGGTCTAATTCCTTTGATCATATTTTTGACTTGCCACAAGTGGACTCCATTTCCCAAAATTATATTGATGAGTGTATTTTCAATGAGTTGGTTGATACCCTATTAAAAAATGAAACTGATTTGAATAGGTTTACTATAGAAGGAAAAGTGATGACTGATGCCAGGTGGCAAAAATTAGTTAATGAATTAACAAAAACCAAGACATGTGAGTGGCCCACTAAAAGAGAAGTCATTGTCTGGGAAGAAATCACAGAGATAAAGGCCTTTCCAATGGGGAGCAGTTAGAGAAAAAGAAAAATTTAAACATCTGATGCTCGAGCTATCATTTGCAACCATTTTTGTTACGATTCTTTTTGTGATAAGGTGTTTAGGATATTATGAGAAGTGATTGTATCTTTGGAAAAGGACACCTTTCAGTCACAATTTCCCTTTGCTTGTTGCAACTCATGTTATATAAATGAGTTTTCAAGGCATTATGGGGGTCCGAGTGCTAATGTATTTTTTGAAGTGTTAAGAAATAGTACAGTCAATCCTTATCTTCATGCAATATTTTTATATACTTTTAAGTTTATTTTTTGATATAGATATATGACATAACTAGTTGGATTCTATGGGTTTGGTTAAGACTCTATTGGTTGATGTATTAGTCATTTGAAAAGGGATAATGCAAAGGGGTATTTACACTATTTTTGTGTCATCACTTTTTGTCTCCATTTCATGAACTTGTTTATTTTGAGATCATTTGAATTAGTTTCATATGATTGAATGCAGTCTGGATGGGTTGTGTATTGATTCTATTGTTGCTATTAATTCAATGAATTATATAAATGCTTCATTAGATTAGTAGAATTGATGAGTTTATGAAAAGGATATTCTGTAAGAATAGAAATGGATGATTGTTGTTGATAAATTCATTCACAAGTTGTTTGAATTAGATCTCCTGCCAATATATAAATCTTAGCCCAATGGATGGGGCATTGGTAACAAAGATCAGTGGTAATTGAGAGTTGATCTATTGCTGTATGTCAAAACAATTATAAATTCAATGTCATTTTATTATATTTTTTTCAATGTTGTAATGCTGGTCACTACTCATTTACATTCAATTTTTTTGGTCTTAGGTAGCTTCTATTTCCAAGAATGCTTGTGAATTCAAGGAGAATTATGACCAGATCTACTTATAGGAGATGCATATAGATTTAAGAGCTTTAAAGAAATTGATAAACTATATATGTTCCTAAGGGTAGAAGATGAGAATTAGAATGAAACTAAGATAATTTCATACCACATTTTCCATTAGAATCATCCCTAGGTATACTTGCCTTGGTTTAGCAGAGCCTAAAGAGTAGGAAATCATTCTCAATTTCATTGAAGTTGGGTCTAGATGATCTACTTGTGTAATTGATTTTTGGAATTGGCTAATCTTTAGATTATTTGAGCATTTTCATTCTAGTATTGAGCATTTTGTTGCTTAGTAGTTTCAAACACCAACAAAATGGCAACTCTACTGGGGAATTACATTTAGTGTTGCTATAAAATAGTGAATTGTTAGAGATCTGTGTCCCCTTGGGTAGAGTTGCAGATATTTCATGAGAAGATTCTCGTGGGTTTGAAAGTTGTTTACATTTTTCTTGAGATTATTAAGTGAAGTAATTGTGATTATCCACTCAACAAATATATTCAAATTCTGATAGGGTGGGTGGCGACTCAAATGGTTAACCACTAGCAGTTTTTGAAAATTGTTGTCCCAAATTATGGAAAATAAAAGAAATACATGGGAAAATGTGAGAGAAAACCTAGGAATCAAAATAAAAAACTTATCTCCCTCCTAGAGGAAGATAGAATTGAGTTGTGAAGGGAAATTAGATGTAGAAAGGAAGTTATTCACAAGAGAAAATAGTAAGGAAAGATAATACTCACCATTCTACTGTGAAAAGGAGCCTTTCTCCAAAGGTCCTAGATCTCACCCAAGTTTGTCTGATGATGATTTCTATAATACCCCTGAAATGATATGTTAGGAGAAGATTGTACAACCACATGCATTTAGTTTGGGTGATAGGAATAGTAGCAATCTTTTCTAGCATAGTACAAATCCTTTCATGTCATATTATTCTCCTAAAAAAGTGAGACCTAAACACTTAGAACCTGAAAGTTTCAATGATGAGAAAACATCTAGGTCTAAGTTTACTATCCATGATCCTGATGAGAACAAAATTTTGAGAGCACAACTTGCTGAGCAAGAAGCTATTGATAGGAGGTTTCAAAAGGAAAGAGAAGAAAGGATCATGAAGGCTTATGAAGAAAAGAAAGAATTACTTAGGAAAATTGCTGCTGTAAAGAAGAAAAATGAGATAGTAGCTATTTCTTGGAAGCCTAAGATTGTGGGATAAGTTGAACAACTTAAGAGACAAGAGAAAAATTTGCTGGAAAACCAAAAAATGAATTTAGAGGGACCTGTAATATAGCAAATTAGGAACTATATTTCTCTAGAAGTTGATAATAACAGAGTAAGAAATGTGGAACCTACTATAGGTGCTAAGGACAAAGGAAAATAGAAGGAGATTGGTATTAGGATTAACGAGCCAGTAAAGATAGTTCAAATCCGTGATTCCATGTCATTTTTTGATATTGAATTGGAAAAAAGAAGGAAAGAAAGGGATGCTTTAGCTAAGAAATTGGAGATTGCAGAAAGTGAGGCTGCTATAGTCGAGATGAACAATAAGATCAAATTCCTAGAAATTTCTAAGAAGTAGTCTGCAGCTATGCCTAAGGGTAATATAGATGGTGGATTTGATGATGCAGATCAAAATACCACTAATTAGGTACTTATTTCTTTCTTATCTTCTTCTTCATAGAAAGTAGATCTAAATAAGCTTGTTGGTGATGCTAGCACTAGTAATACCATGGATAATGTTAAGAGAAGTGTTCCCCATCATCCTAAGATTGATTTGCAAAGAAGACCTGTTTAGTTATAGGGTTATAGGCAGATATATTTTGATGGAATCCCTAGTTTCCCTAACCCCATCCCACAAGAAATGAGAAAAAAGTTTCCTAAGTTTGTTGGAAATAATGCTATCACATGTGAGGACCATTTAAGGAGTTTTCTAGATATGATGAGTGACTATGAGGTTGAAGTTGAAGATGTTATAATGAAGTTGTTTGTTCAATCATTGATTGAAGATGCTAGAGAATGGTTCAAAAGACTTCTAGAATTGTCCATTATGGATTGGAAGGACATTGAATATTTTTTCAAAGAGAAATATTGATCCAGTGGATAACTTCAGTGAAAATTGAAGTGTCTTCAAATCTCTAGATTTTTACACCATCAAAAAGATCTCAGCATCCTGATTCCAACGCAACTTGAACAGAGCAAAAAGGAGTCTATTTGTGCAAGTTACACTCGGTCAAAGTTTTGGTCAACAAGTAGACCAGAGGACTAGATAAGGGGCGAAATCAAACCACCTCAAAAGTGGTCAACATTGGGTTTCAAATTGAAGATCTCGTCACAAGCTTTTCGATGACGTTCGTTTCATCAAAAACGAACTTCATATGTAAAAGTTATGGAAATTTGAATTTTGGAGGTAAAAAACATCATTTTGAATTCTAATGATGTCATCATGATGTCATGATGGCATTTACACATCATTGGCAAGTGGAATGAGGACTTGGGTCAGTGGGGGTCGAACTCCCAACCACCCTTCTACCAAAATAAAACTTTGCTATTAGGCCATGCAGAGTATTCAAAATGTATTTGTCAAACTTTTTATTTCAACCATGCATGCCGCCAAAGACTTTTTAAATGGCCACCCATGGGGTTTGAAACCCCGACCCCGCGAATTCTAAAATAAGCATTTGTCGACATGCCACTTGTGCAAATTAAGATTTTAATAGAAAATTTTTTATTTAACCTATAACCAAATGCTGTACTCACCTTAAAATAGCCTTTTGAGGTTATTTGGTTAATTATTTAACCACAAAAATTGTATAAACACCAAAATGTAAAAATGGCAAAGGAGATTTTCAAGGGGGGGTGGTTTGTTTTATACCCTTAATTGGTTTTGAGCCAATTTAAGCAAATTATTTTGTATAAAAAGGGGGGTAGGATGTCATTTAGAGGCAAGGGAAATTAAGAGAGACTTAAGAGAAATTGCTCTTGGTGAAGTTTTTTTTAAAGGAATAGGGAGATTTTTCTAGGAGATTTTTTTGGAGCCATTTTTGTACTTCAGAGTATTGTTATGCTATCGAAGTGCTAGAAGAAATGGTCTTCTTTGGTGCATATTTGTAATCAATTTCTGGAGATTAATCAGATTGGTTGTACTCTATTGGATCCAACCTAGAGATGTAGTCACGTTTGTGGCGAACTCTGAAATCAAACTTTGTTTGCACTTTCTATCTTCTTCTCTCTTTTAATTCTATTTATTTCACCTCAAGATTTTGACTTTGTGATGCTTAATTTCATTTATGTTAAATGTATTAAGACTTCCGCTAATTTGATTTTAGTTAAGCATTCAATACTACAATTAGTCTAGATCCGTCAATCAGATCAAGTGGTATCAAAGCCTAGTTGACTATTATTGCAATTGTTTTCTTGAATGCTAACAAGATCTAAGATTCAAAAGGGCAAAGGCAACCTTGAAGAATTTAATCCTGAGATCAGGAAGCATAGAACATTTCCAAAGATGTCTATTTATGGAATGGAGGTTTCTGATGAGATCAGTGAGCAAGAATTTTGAAGAGCGTTCCTTGAGATGAAGGC
Organism: Cupressus sempervirens; assembly: GCA_028749045.1. NCBI lineage: Eukaryota > Viridiplantae > Streptophyta > Pinopsida > Cupressales > Cupressaceae > Cupressus > Cupressus sempervirens. The sequence goes on from CM053790.1 coordinate 264,655,177, forward strand.
TAAGGTGGACATTCTTCTCCAAGAGAGACACGAATGACAATTGAGAAAGGCAAGAAAGGCTAAGAAGGAGGAGGAAGAAAAGTCCTCATTAAAGGATGAAAAAGCCAAAGGAGTAGGAGGTGGTAGTGACCCTCCTGAACCTCCATCCCCATCTTCATCATCTTCTTCATCTTCTCCTTCTTCTCCATCTTCTCCTCGTTCTACTTCTTTTAATCCTTTCAAGAGTGGGTATAAGCCTAAGATCAAACTGGATGTAAAATTTGACTTGCATAAGTATTGTGGTGAACTTGATGCTAAAAAATTTGATGATTGGATTCAACAAGTAGAAGTCTACTGTAGAGTCCAGAACCTATTAGATAATGTTGATAGGATTCAATTAGCTACTCTTCGATTAGGAGGTACAACTTTAACCTGGTGGGAGAGTAAGACTAAGGCAGAATTTTCACAACATGGTAGAGTCAATTTAACTTGGGCAGAGTTTGTAAATGCTCTTAGGAAGAAATTTTATCCCCTAGGACATATGCAATAGTTAATGATGGACTAGAAAATGTTTAGGCAAGGGAAAGGTCAAACTGTCCAAGAGTACACCCATGAATTTAGGAAAAGGGCTATTGCTTTGAATGTTCCTTTGTACACCCAGAATACTTTGTTGAAGTACATAGGAGGTCTTCATTCCTACCTTAGACATTCTATTTTGGTATTGAACCCTTGTAATTTGGATGAAGTGTTTATTCAAGCTACACACTTAGAGTCAAGGGGTAAAGGATCTTTTATTGATAAGTTTGATAATGATGTAAAGAAATCTTCTAAGAATGTAGAGATAGAGAAAGGAAAAAAGGCAACTACAGTTAAGAAGGATGAGAAACTTTCTTGCACTCATTGTAACAGGAAGGGTCATGATGAAGAACATTGTTGGAAGTTGCATCCCGAATTGAAACCTAAGTGGGCTCAAAAATTTGATCAGAAATAGAAAGGTAAGGAGAAAGCAGCAAATGTTGTTTTGGATCTTGGTTCAGATTCAGATGATGGGACTAAGATAACAGCTATGGGTTTGAAAGGTAAAGCTCCTATTTCTAGTGTTTCTGTTGCTAGTTGTGCTTCTACTTCTACAGTAAATTACTTATCTGAAGATAAGAAAAGGAATGAGATTTTTCATTTAAGGGTTGTTGCTAAGAAGACTAAAATTGATGCACTCATAGATAGTGGTTCTCAAGTGAACTTGATTTCTGAGAGTATTGTGAGAAACGTGGGATTGAAAACCACATTACATAAGAAACCTTTTCCACTAGGCTGGATTTGTGAAAATGATAAGTTGCAAGTAACAAGACAATGCACCTTAAGATTCGCAATCACTAGTAAGTTTTTGGATGAAGTACAATTTGATGTGGTTCCATTGGATATTTGTGGGATAGTGCTCGGTAGCCCTTATCTTTATGATAGAAAAGTAATTTTCTATAGGGAGAAGAATCATTATCACTTGTTTAAAGATGGCATTCAGTATGTTGTACATTCTCACAGGATTAAGACTGATCATTATTTTGCAAACATAGGGCAATTAAAGAGGGTAATTAATGCAGGTAAAGAGTTAACTCTTATGTCTGTTAGTACAGGTGGTTCTACACTTGAACTTGGAGTAGCTAACCAGGGTCAGATATTACAGGATGCACCCACAGTAAAACATGAGGGAATGATGATTGAAAGCATTGATGGTTCCTTGGGTAAAAGTGTTCCTGTTGTGAAGGATTGATATGTTGTTGATTTATTCTCTTTCATTTCTGCATTATTGTTCAGCTTGATGCTAGTCAATGTTTGTTGGTTAGTGGCTACAACAATTGATGTAGATGCTTATGGAAGTGATAGAATAATGTTTATGATCAACAATGTTTTTGCAGTCTTCATTGTGCTTGTGAGTCAGGTATTCAGATGTACAGATGATACAGGACAAGTGGGGAGGCCAAGTCCTCACTTTATGTCAAAGTAAATGTCACTTTTGGAGGTCCAAAAGGTCTTCAATGGGGAGGCCTGATCCGGTGGATAATCTTAGTGAAAATTGAAGTGTCTTCAAATCTCTAGATTTTTGCACCATCAAAAAGACCTCAGCATCTTGATTCCAACGCAACTTGAACAGAGCAAAAAGGAGTCTATTTGTGCAAGTACCAAAGGGCTAGATAAGGGGTGAAATCAAACTACCTCAAAAGTGGTCAACAATGGGTTTCAAATTGAAGATCTTGTCACAAGATTTTTGACGGTGTTCGTTTCGTCAAAAATGGACTTCATATGTAAAAGTTATGGAAATTTGAATTTTGGAGGTAAAAAACATCATTTTGAATTTTGATGATGTCATCATGATGTCATGTTGGCATTTACACATCATTGGCGAGTGGATGGAGAACTTGGATCGGTGGGGGTCAAACTTCCAACCACCCTTCTACCAAAATAAGACTTTGCCGTTAGGCCACGCAGAGTATTCAAAATGTATTTGTCAAACTTTCTATTTCAACCATGCATGCTGCCAAAGACTTGGTCTGATTGACAGATCTAATATGGTGACAAGAAAAATTAGAGCTACATTTTGAGTGAATTCAACAACATCAAGAGATTGCCTAATGAATCTATCATTGAATTCAACACTAGATTTCAAAAGAGAATGTACAAGCTAATGCAAGCCATGCGAATTGATGACAAGGTATGTCTAATCACTTATTTAAATGCATTTGATGGCGAAATAGCCTACCAGCTTAGGGAAAAGGGACCTAGGACCTTAAGGGATGCTTTTAGGATTGCTATCAATGTAGAGAATAACTTAAGGATTTCTAGGAGATTAGAGAGTAAAAGAGATGACCCTAGGTTGTTTGGTAATAAGGGAGGTAGAAAGGAGGATCATAAAAATGTAGGTCAAAAAAAGCAAGAGTCTAGTGAGACAAGCCAAGTTTTGAATGCTATAAAGAACCTAAATCTGCCTCAAATAAAGAATGAAAGGAATCCCACTAAAAATAAGGTCCCTTATCAATCCAATTTCAATAGATAGAATAGGTTTCAAAATTTCCCTTACAATACCACTTGGAAAGATGGTCAGCCTAATGTTCCTTTCCCTAAGAACAACAACAACAAGGTCACCCCTAATCCTTTGTCAAAAAATTCTAATCCTGAGTTTGTTGCTGAACTTACATGGTTCTTTGCATGTCAATTACCTCATTCTCCTGAATCTTGTACAGTAACATTGTCATTCCCTAGAAGTCATAATGTAGTGGAAAAATGTCAAGAACATGAAGAAGATAATGAGGATGTAGGATGTAATATGTTTGAATCACATTATGATTATTCTGACTATGAAGATTATGATAGAGATATATATGACCAAAGACAATTTTAGAATGTCATACAACATCATGTATTTTCTAATGAGAGTGATGTGGAAGACAATGTGTGTAATATGGTAAATTCTAAAGAAGAAATCACTTTAAGGAAGCTCTCTAGGGAAGAAATTGATCAAATTATTGCAAACATGATAGCACAAGTACAAACTAGAAACATGGCTAAAAGGGAGGGCAATGATAAGGTGGCTGTAGAACCAGAATCAGTATGCAAAGAACATTAACAAATGAAGTAAACATTCACAAACATAAAACTAAATTCACATATATGCTTAGACAAAGGAAGAAAACAAGAAGTGCAAACCTCACAAGAAAAAGCACTCCATGCTTTCTTGATTCTGTAGATGTGTCCTTTTGCTGTGGATGTATGCTCAAAGATGCTCAAAAGCTGCTTCAATGGAGATGGGTAATGGCAAATTGGTAGCTTTTTGAGCTCTCAATTTGGCATTATAAGGGTATGGTTGATGGCTTTGGTTCTCAAAATAGCATGGTAACTTTAGCTCAAAGATTGTTGATAAAATGGCTTGGGATGGGATTCAATTTATAGGCTAAGGGGTAGAGAGATGGAGGGCTTAGATGCAAGGATGGATGAAGGCTTAAGGAGGGCTAAGATGTACTCAAAGGGGAGCACATGGATTGTGCTTGTTTAGCACCAATGGGAAGGTGACACTTGTCACAAGGAGGATGAGTGTGAGAGGGTAGGTTAAAGGGTTGGTTAAAGTCATGATGAGTGGGGTTGAGTATGTAAGAGGGATGTAAGAGGAATGAGTGTGGAAGAGGGAAGAGTGTGGAAGATGGGTGTAAGAGTCATGAGTGGGCTTGTAAGAGTCTTTATGTTTTGTAAGAGCACTCATGACTTAGTGGTTGGGTTTTTTGAGGGAAGACTTTGGTTTGGTTTAGGAAAGTCTTAAACTTGTTTAAGGAATGTGACAACATTAGGGGGTGGATTAGGCTTGGTTTTAGGATTAGATTAGGGATGTTAGACATGTGCAAGTGGATGGCATTAATGAGGGTGGGTGAGTTAGTGGCTAAGCTTGGTTAGTATGGGTGGATGGGGTGGATTAGGCTAAATGGAGGATTAGAGATAGGTTAGGGGTTTTTGAATTTGAGGATTTCATTTATCAAATAGATTTATTTAATAAATGGGGATTTTTGGAATTAGATAGAAGAATAGGATTTAATTGATAAATAATAGATTATTTGATTTATCAATTAGGACTATAGATGATTAATTAAATTAATCAAATAGGGGATGACAAAGGATTAATTAAATAAGAATTTAATTAATGATGCCTTTAGAGATGGCTAAATTAGATTACCAAAGCAGTGTAATCAAATTTAGGTGTCTACAGTGGCTAGTATGTTTATAAAGGGAGTTAATCCAAAAAAGAGGGAAGCTATAAAGTCTAAAGAGATCCCTGCTGAGAAGGGTAAGATCACAAATAAAAAGTGAGAACCAAAGAAGGGAGATAATCCTAAGATTTTTTAATCCCCAAATAATGCTCCAAATAAGTTAGATGAGAGGATACCAAAAGCAATTATTACAAGTGACAAGAATCACCAAGGTATTGTAAATGTTCTTGATAAGCATCATGATAAAAGAAGTATTGTTATTGATAGTCCATTAGATTCTTCTATAGATATGATTATAGTGTTATCAAAAATCACCGTCAAAGTCCCTTTGTCTAAATTGTTAAGGATCCATGAACATAGAAGTAAAGCTTTATCATGGTTGGGAGACATTGGTATAAATGTGAGATAGGATTATAATGAAAATCACACTCCCAAGGAGAGTAGTAAAGAAAAGGTGAAAGACAATGAAGTTGAAGTAGTTGTGTGTTAGATTCCTCAAATGTTTTTTGATAATTTTGTAAATCAATGTTTGGGAAATGTTGAACAATTTTTCTTGAGCATTTTAGTAAATGGTAAAACATTAAAAAATTGTATGATTGATTCTGGTGCTTCCAATACCATGATGCCTTTTGAAATAATGAAGGAATTAGGCTTAAAAGTGGATACAACTCAAGGAAGATGTTGTGCTATGGATAAAAGAGAAGTGATAGTCATAGGCACTATAAACTCTTTGCCAGATAGATTAACAACTTTTCGTAACAAAGAACTTACTATGAGTGTACTAGTTGTTGACATTCCACCTCAGTATGGCATGTTGTTATCAAGAAAGTGGAGTGCTGCTATGGGTGGGAGCCTACAGTGTGATTTTTCATTTGCTACTTTTAATATTGAGGGGAATTTGATAAAACTCAATAGGGATCCTAAAAGTATGTACATGATAGAGGAAGATATAGAAGAAAACATGAAAAATTTTGTGGATATAGATATTAATGCATTCAGAGCTAAAGTTTTGACTTTGAAGAAATCCAAGCATAAGTCTCAGATGGAAATGGAAGCTAATACAAAAATAGACAAGGGTGATTTATGGACTATGTTTTTTGATGGTGCATGCTGCAAAGATGGATTTGGTGCAGGCATTTTGTTGATATCTCTAGCAGGGGTAACATATAAATTCTCTTTTACTTTAAGTTTCCCTTATACTAACAATATAGTAGAGTATGAGGCTTTATTGTTAGGTCTTATATTAGCTCATAAGCATGGGATAAAGTGTTTACATGTAGTAGGAGATTATAAATTGGTGGTATTCCAAGTAAGAAATGCTTATGTGTCAAAGAAAAAAAGGTTAAAACAATATAGAAATGTAGTATGGGACATGATTGAATGTTTTGATGCATTTGGAATAGTTTGGAAAGATAGGAAAAATAATAAAATGGCAGATTTATTAGCAAATATAGCAATAAAGCTTGAAGATATTACATTTGTAGGTGTATCTAAAATTTAGATTCAGACTAGACCCTCTGTCCCTAATAATGTTCATAATTGGAAAGTGTTTGAAGATGATAAGGATATTTTGAGATTTTTGAACTGTGAGAATATGTTGTCAGGACAAGAGATTGATTGTGCAACTTATGTAGAAAACATAAATTGAAAAGATATTGTTTTTCAACAGGAAGTTGTGCAATTTCGGAAACAAAAAAAATTTGAAAGGATCTAGTTGTTTTAGAAACTATTTTTGACAACCAAGATAGGTCACAAATGGACACTAGTGGATATAATGCCAAAGATTTAGAGGAGGTGAACTTAGGACCTTAGGAAACACCTAAAAAGGTATATATTGGTAAGAAATTGCCTCCTAAAATTAGGAAAGATTTAATAGACCTGCTAAGGAAGTATAGACATGTGTTTGCATGGTCATATGATGATCTAAAGGCCTATAGGGAAGATCTCTTTCAACATGAAATCCCTTTGAAACCAGATGCTAAGCCTTTTAGACAAAAACAAAGGCCAATAAATCCAACCTTGGCTCCCAAAATTCAAGAAGAATTGATCAAGTTAAGAGATGATGGGATCATAAAGCCTATCAAACATTCTTCTTGGGTATCCAATCTAGTACCAATAAGAAATAAAAATCGAGATATAAGGTTATGTGTTGATTTCAGGAATCTCAACATATCTTCATTAAAAGATAATTATGGTTTACCCAATATGGAAGCCATGTTGCAAAGGGTCACTAGTTTAGAATTGATGTCAATGATGGATGGGTTTTTAGGATATAATCAAGTAGTTGTCAAAGAATTAGAATAGTTCAAAACTACTTTCACTACTCCATGGGGTACTTATGTATATGTTAGGATGCCATTTGGGGTTACCATTGTTGGGGCAACTTTTCAATGAGCAATGGATGTGGCTTTTGCTGATATCATTAATAAATTCTTGGTTGTATATCAGGATGATTTAACTACTTATTCTAAGGATGAAAATGATCATTGCATGCATTTAGGAAAGGTGTTTATGAGGGCCCTCAAGTATGGTGTCACCTTAAATCCTAGAAAGTGTTAATTTGGTGTCACTGAGGGAAAATTGTTAGGACATTTAGTTGGAAAAGCATGGAGTGAGGATTGACCCTGAAAGGGTAGAAGCAATAGATAAGATTCAGAAACCCAAGAGTGTTAAAGGCATTCAGTCATTCTTTGGACAGATCAGCTTTCTTAGGAGATTTGTGACAAATTTTGCAGAGATTGGTAGGCCTATATCAAGGATGCTAAAGAAAGGATCTGAGATAAAATGGGAAGGTGAACCTAGTATTGCATTTCAAAAAATCAACCAAGCTATTAAAGATGCCCCTGTTCGTAGAGCTCCAAATTATGACATATCAATGCATATATTTTCTTTTACCTCATTTCACATTGTTGCTGCAATATTATTACAGAAAAATGAAGGAGGTTATGAGCAACCTATTGCATTCTTCAGCAAGTCTTTGCAAGTAGTAGAACTCAAGTATGACATCAATGAAAAATAGGCATATGCACTAGTGAAAGGAGTTAAAACTTTAAGATGTTACTTAATAAGCGTTACTGTCATTGCTTTTGTTCCTACTACTACTTTGAAGAACATCTTTTCACAACAAGAGGTATCTGGTAGGAGATGTAGGTGGATTAATAGGATACAAGAATTTAATATTGATATTTAGATTACCAAATTGGTCAAGGGTCAAGGTTTGGTCAAACTGATGACAGAAGCTAATTTAGAGGCAAACCAAATTAATCAACTTGATGATAGTTGCAAGGATAATATTTGTGATACAGATATGTCTAACTGGTACAAAGATGTAATTTATTATTTTCAAAATATGAAATCTCCATCAGAGTTAATAGATAATCAGAAAAGATCCCTTAAGTTACAGGCTATAAGATATGTTATAGTGTAGGGTCAATTGTGGTGGAGGAGTATGGAAGGGGTACTTTTAAAGTGTGTGGATGAGATTGAGTCTAAAAGAATTTTGAAAGATATGCATGAAGGTGTGTGTGGAGGTCATTATATGGCTAAAACCACTGCTCATAAAATTCTTAGGGCTAGTTTTTGGTGGCCTACACTTTTCAGAGATACTCATGAGTTTGTAAAAGTTTGTGATGCTTGTCAAAGGTTTAGTGGAAAGTTAAAATTCTCTGGGAATTTTTCATTGAGACCAATTGAAGTGCAGGCACCATTTCAATAATGGAGAATTGATTTTATAGGTGAGATCACAAATAAATCTAGTGGTTGTCATTCATGGATCTTAGTAGCCACTGATTATTTCACCAAGTGGGTTGAGGCGGTCCCTACTAAGAATGCAACAAGTAAGGTGGTGATTAATTTCATTCTAAATAATATTATAACCAAATTTGGTTGCCCATAGAAGATTATAAAAGATAATGCTATGTGTTTCAGATCAGAGGAACATAAATTTTTTTGTAAGAAGTATGGCATTACAGAGTACACATCATCACCTTATCATCCTCAAGGGAATGGTTAGGAAGAATCAAGAAATAAGAGTATACTAAATATTATCAAAAGAATTCTAGGGGAAAACAAGAAGGCATGGGATTCAAAATTTCCATTAGCTCTATGGGCTAATAGGGTTATTGTGAAAAAGGCCATTGGATGTGCCCCATTTGATTTGGTCTATGGTATACAAGCTAGACTCCCACAAAATAACTTAAAGGAGATGTATAAATTTTTCTATATGAAGATGACATCATTAACGAGACGCAACTCAGAATGGATGATATTTTGCAACTAGAGGAAGCAAGGAGAGAGTCTTCTGTTCAAAATGTCAAGTTACAATCACAAATGAAGCACTTATATGACAAAAGAGCCACTGAGAGGAAATTTGAAATAGGTGACATGGTGCTAATGTGGAATGCTAGAGTGGAAGATAAAGGAAAGCATGGTAAATTTGATCCAATTTGGCTTGGCCCATATAACATTTGTGATACAAATGGAGAGGATTCATATTTTCTAAAGGATTTAACTAGAGGTATTCTTGAATTGCTAGTTCATGGACAATTCTTGAAGAGGTACTTTTCTTAAAGTATCTTTTTTCCATGAATAGTAGATTTAGGTTCCCTTGTGTTCTTGTACATTGTGTATATGTTGTAGATCCTTGTAAATACCTTTGTATAGTCTAGTTTCTTATTTCTGCGTCCTATTCTATGCTCTCTAAAGAAGTTATCATTACTATACCAAGTATGTGGTCTACTCCTCCATAGATTTTGATTTCTTGCATAGAGTCAAGTAGTCTATCATCCCAAGATAGAGCCACTATTGGTTTGATTTTTTAGAGGGCAGAGATTTTTTAAAAAATTTGGTGAAAAATCAATTAGGTTCTTGTTTCTTACAAATTAGGGTTTCAAGCTTTATGGTTCCAATATTATTTTTCCCTATTTTTACTCTATGTTGTTTAAATTCTCAAGGTTTGTCATCAGAGCAATCATCAAAATACCCTAGATTTGAAAAAACCCTAAATTTCTTGATAAAGATTCAAAAGGGTTGGAAAAGTGCTTAAATCTACCCCTTTATAGTCTCATGGTGTAAAGTTAAGCGTAGGAGGGAAATAGCTTCTTATTTATATTCCCATGGTTGCATTTTATTATTGTGATCATAAGGGCATAAAGCAGTTCAGGCTTTATGAGGATACATTCTTTGTTTCTCATAGTAGCAGAATGGTCTTTTTCAAAATTCCCTGATCATATGCATAAATAGTTGGGTGAAGTACCATAAAGGCTTCTCGTGTTGTGAAGATGGTATTATAGTTTCACGATGATAGGTTAAGTGGATGAGCAAAAAGAATTTGAAGAGGCTTTCTCAATCATACCTTTAAGGGGTTGGTGTATGAGCATAAATGTTTTCAAAAGGAGATGTCATATTGCTTTACATGGTTACAGGTAAGCATTTAAGTGGATGGGTGGAGAAATGTTTAGTTTTGATCAATGTCCTTAAGTTCTAATGGAGAGTGTAAGAGTGTAACACCCATGCATGGTGTGAATAAGAGGGCATAAAGTGTTTTATGGTCTTAAGTATAAAAGGAGATCGTAAGACCAAAAGTGATGATCAGTTCTATTTGTGTGCCTTCACTTTTTAGACTTGCAAACAACCATAAAGACTATATTATAATAGTAAGTATGTCGAGTGGGACCTGTTGAGTTAATAGATGGGCCATGATGCAAGCAAATCAGAAAGTGAAATGTCACATATAATAGATGGGCCTAGCTAGCGTGGTGAATGACTTAAGTATTTTCTTTTTGCATGTGATTAAAATCAATAGTGGTATTTTTTCTAATCTGTTGAGATTGAATCTGGATTGTTGTGGGGTTAAAGGAAGAGTTTCTCTTTATTTCTTTGTAGTTTCAAGGTAAGCATATGAATGAAAGGTTGTTGAGGCTTTGTTTCTGTGGTTATGTTTTAAGTATGATCTTGTAAGCGTAAAGGAGGAATGAAGAAAAGATAAAGGGAATTATGATACCATGGGGTAGACTTGGACCATCAGACTAGAGAATCAATGGAATAAGTCTTGCAATATTTCAAACAATGAAGTATGTGTATAGGCATAAAGGTGAAGAAGGCTATGATAGAAGGCTTTATGCTCATGTGACAAAAGTCTAAATTGTAAGTACAAAAGTATCAAATAAGAAGGTTTGAGATCAAATGGTATAAAGGGTAGTGTAAGAGCATAAAAGGGATTTTCAATGCAATGTCAAGACATCATTACGGTCTTATGATTAGGGTATATTGAAACATCACCGAGAAAATGTAGAAGTTCATCAGGGGTATCTTTGAGGTTACATTTGATAGGACTTCTTTCATTGAGGCTTTCGGATTGATGGGCCAAATGGATGTACCTATTGACCTTGAAGACTTGCGGAGTAAATTTGGGAACAATAAGACTTATTTTGTGAACAATGTCATGTTGCCCCACATCCCTTATAATGTGAAAAAGGCAAGAATGATTCCAAAGAAGGTGGGGGATTTTTTGCCCTTGAGAAGATTCAAAAATTATTTCAAAAACACTGTGTATGGATTTCATAAACTATTGGGAAGTGATGGTGTAGAGGATTGTGTGTATGGCTCCTTATTCTTGATGGCATGTGATATACAAGACCCCTTCCACCACAAGGAATATGATTATGTAGCCTTTATACTTGATAGCATGCATAAGAATATTTGTGATGCCAAGAAAGGAGTGATGAAAGATTTTAAGTTGCACCATTACTCACTGCTGATGCACCTTATCCTATATTACAACATTGGATACATTAGTAGAGACTTCATTGATCAAACTTTTGATGAATTTGGTGAGTTACCTGTGCAACTTCGGACTCGTATTTGGCATAAGAATTTCCATTACTCAAATTCCCTTAGGTTCTTTAATTTTTTTAGTTTTGTTATTATGAGAATGGTTGATCATACCTTTTTTAGAGCACCGAATGTTTTAAGGCCTTTTCTTAGACCTACCTTCCTAGATGAGAAAAATAAGCTAGATCATAATTGGGGGGACATCTTTTTGTTTAAAGAATGCACATTAATTAGAGTATATGCATGTCCACAACCTCCTCACATTTTACCTAAATATGTACCCCCTAGATTGGCCATTATTGAATTCTTTTGGCAATTATTATTGATGAACAAGGAAATGATTCATCCTTCCCTACACAAGCCTGCATTTGTTTGTAGAACATTTGAAATAGGGGATTTTGAAATAGGGAAACATGCATATGATGAATTAAGTGAGTACAAATTTTCTACTGGGACATATTGGATGTATGACCCTGAGAATTATATTACCAATGAAGTCAAGGCCATTAGGGGATATATCCTACCTCTGAGTAAAACAATTCCTTTGGAGGATTTGATTGCTAATATAGTAGCAATAGGGGAGGCTGATGAGCTATTAGGAAAGTATTGATAAATTAGGAAGGTGGAAGAGGATTTGAGAAGAACAAATCCTAACTTCAAGGGTTTTTACATAGAAGTGCCCTATCCTATTGATTTAAAGAAAATGGTTGAGAATTTTGATTACATTATGTCCCAAATGCCACATGAATAAGAAGGAGAAGAAGCCACTATAAATAGGGAGTCCCCTGAACTAGATATGTAGCTTGAGGTTGAGCTAGAAGAAGAACAACCATCAACCTCAGCATGGATACCTAAGGGAAACAAAAGACAAAAGACATTGCATATTCTGGAGAGGGTAGTGAGTAGAGAATTATAGGTGATCCCAAGAAATGATGAATAATTTGCTGATATTAGGCAAAACTATCTACACCAAAGGGCTACTAAAGAAAGGAAGGCTTCTACTGATTTACAAATTGTAGCCTCAGGATTGGATGACAGGCTCATCCAATCTGAGAAATTCATGGAAGATGATGATTTTATCAAATCATCAGAGTTCAAAAGTTTTCTTTATAAAATAAAACAAAATGAATTCACATTGAGAATTATTCTAGGAGAAGACCCTAAGAAGAATAAATAATTGGTGGACAAATTGCTTGCATATGACCCTAAGAGTGAAACAAGGACCCCTACTGAGGCTAGGGAATTAGTACACAGAAGTGGTAGGATTTTGATACCAAACTAAGATATTGAGAAAGCCTTTGTCCTTGATCAAATGAGAAGACAAGACAAAGCCAGAAGCTATGAAGCCAGTGGTAGTGGGGAACTAAAGAGGGGGTCAAGGTTCAATGTGGATACAAAAACCCTAGTAGTATGGAGTGTAGCCCCAAAAACAAAGAACCCAAAGATGATGCATATATAGATAATTGTACAAGGAAATATGATTATATGGACACTAGATAATACTTTTGGGAAGGAAATCTCTAGCCTGGTGAAACACTTTGCACTCATGAATGAGGCAAAATTTGATCAAATTGAAGATAGGTTAGTTGCTATGAATAATGAGTGTATATATGTCCAAAAGTTATATGAGGAGGAGCTTAAAACAAATTATATACAGAAATAGAGGATAGAAGAATTGGAGGGAAACATTCAAAGTTTGGAGGCAGAGGTGTCATCCCTCAAGGAACAACTTAAAATTGCATCAAAGGCATAATGTGCACCAAGGCAAGTGGAAGAAGAAAGACACACTATAGAGGCAGAGGCTCAAATAGATGAAGTATCTTTAGGTGTAACTATGCTAGTGCCAATAGTAAATGTGGGAACAAAGACTCCTCCATCTAATAATGAAACCAAGAAAAGTGTCATGATGAATGTACTATGCCATAGGATAAGTACCTTGAAAAGAATATCTCAAGATGCCTATAGTTCATTCATCAATTTTCAATCTACTAAATAGGTATGCAAGGATGCAATAGGATGGATCGATTCAATTTTCTAGCAGTGGGAACCCTACATGCAATTCTTTGACAGATTGGTACCATTGTTAGCAAAAAGGCTAGATTTGCCAGATAAAGTGATTGTTGTGAAAGAAGGTATGGATAAAGTAAAAGATTTGTTGCAATTCTTCACAAGAAATTTGGTAGCAATAAAAAGTAAAATGATGGTTTTGACAAATGGTTTTCATTCTTTAATTCAATCTATTCTTGATTCTGATGGAAAAGTGAAGGATCTCAATGAACGGTCTAATTCTTTTGATCATATTGTTGACTTGCCACAAGTGGCCTCCATTTTCCAAAATTATATTGATGAGTGTTTTTTCAATGAGTTGGTTGATACCCTATTCAAAATTGAAATTGATTTGAATAGGTTTACTATAGAAGGAAAAGTAATTATTGATGCCAGGTGGCAAAAATCAGTTAATTAATTAACAACACCCAAGACATGTGAGTGGCCCACTAAAAGAGAAGTCATTGTCTAGAAAGCAATCACAGAGATAATGGCCTTGCCAACGGGAAGCAGTTAGAGAAAAAGACAAATTTAAAGATCTGATGCTCCAGCTGTAATTTCCAACTTTTTTTTTTTTTATGATTCTTTTTGTGATAAGGTGTCTAGGATATTATGAGAAGTGATTGTCTCTTTGGAAAAGGACACCTATCAGTCGCAATTTCCCTTTGCTTGTTGCAACTCATGTTATATAAATGAGTTTTCAAGTTTGCAACAGTCGATTCTTATCTTCATGTAATATTTTCTGATACTTTCAAGTGTATTTGCTGATATAGATATATGACGTAACCAATTGGATTCTATGGGTTTGGTTAAGACTCTATTGGTTGATGTACTAGTCATTTGAAAAGGGATAATGCAAAGGGGTATTTACACTATTTTTGTGTCATCACTTTCTATCTCCATTTCATGAAATTGTTTATTTTGAGATCATTTAAATTAGGTTCATATGATTTAATGTAGTCTGGATGGGTTGTGTATTGATTCTATCATTGCTATTAATTCAATGAATTATATAAATGCTTCATTAGATCAGTAGAATTGATGAGTTTATGAAAAGGATGTTCTATAAGAATGGAAATGGATTATTGCTATTGATAAATTCATTCACAAGTTGTTTGAATTAGATATCCTACCAATATATAAATCTTAGCCCAATGGATGAGGCACTAGTAACAAAGATCAGTGGTAATTGAGAGTTGATATGTTGCTATATGTCAAAAAAATTATAAATTCAAAGTCATTTTATTATTTTTTTCAAGGTTGTAATGTTGTTCACAACTCATTTACATTTAGTTTTTTGCATCTTAGGTAGCTGCTATTTCTAGGAATGCTTGTGAATTCAAGGAGAATAATGACCAAATTTGTTTATAGGGGATGCAAATAGATTTGAGAGCTTTAAAGAAATTGATAAACTATATATACGCTTGAGGGTAGAAGATGAGAATCAGAATGAAACTAAGATAATTTCATACCATAGTTTGCATTAGAATCATCCCTAGGTATACCTGCCTTGGTTTGGTAGAGCCTAAAGAGTAGGAAACCATTCTCGATTTCACTGAAGTTGGGTCCAGATGATCTACTTGTGTAATTGATTTTGGGAATTGGCTGATCTTTAGATTATTTGAGCATTTTCTTTTTGGTATTGAGCATTTTGTTGCTTAGTAGTTTCAAACACCAATAGATCCTAAACTTCTGAGCATGTATTCAAAGTGTGGTAGTTTCAAGGATATGCTCAAATTGTTTAAAAAAATTATTTCATCTCATATTGAATGTTATGATAAGGTATTTTATTATTAATGGGATTTGCAATGATGCCCGTAAAATCTATTAGCAAATGTAGAGGACAAGGGTTTTTCCAAATGTTTTTACATTCACCCTTGTTCTCAAGATTTGTGCAAATCTAGGTATTCTTTTCCATAGTAAGAATGTTCTTGATTGCATAGTAAAGAATTGGTTTGAGTTTGAAGATTATTTAGGGAGTAATATCATTGACATGTACCCAAAATATGGGGAATTTAAGGGTGCATGCCAAGTATTTGAAAAAATATGTTAAAGAGAAGTGTTTCCACAATATCTCCAAGCTAGACATATCCATTCAAACTAGAGATGTCACTTTAGGGAAACATCCATCTAATTTATGTACTCTCATATGGGACAGAAAAAGCCTGACATTTTAAACAAAAGTATTTTGTGCCATTTCTTGTAGTTCTGAGTCCTATTTCGATGAAGCATTACCTAGACTTTACTTTTAATGGAAGTTATACAATCAAGAGCATTTGGAAAAATAAGGTCTATAAATTCTTCTTTGTGAATGGATTTATCTATTCAGAGATATAATCTTTGGTAGAAATTGAGCATTATGCTCATGACCCTAAGTCAACCAAGCATTAAACAGAAGTGGTTGAGGGAGTTGTGGATGTAAGCATTGTAGAGGTTGAAGCTTTTTGTACGTGGGTAGGTTGTGTAGTGATGATAAATGTAGAGTATCATAAGATCTTGGACTTTGACAAGAATAGAAAGGAGCAAAGCATGAGAGGAATTAATTGGTGGTGGATGAGCATAGAGTTTGACCCATTTGCCACCTTTAAGCCTATTCAAGTGTATGGGAAAAATTGTATTGATTATTTTGATGGGAAATATTATGTTCTCTAGTAATATTAAAATGTATATTTGCAAATTTGTTAGGAAATTCTATCAGTATCAACATATATATTAATTCCAGAAGTTTAGATGTATTTATTTCAAATTTTGATAGGTATCTATCACAACTCCACTGAATGTATTTAGAAAATAGGCTCTCTAAATTCCATAACAATGTAGTTTGTGTTAAGAATTTTTCTTGGAATCATCATCCTATGTATGAGGAATGCCTACACCATTTTTGAACAAAAATTAGAAATAGATTTCATCATACATAATGAAGAAAATCCTTAGACCTAACCTACACCTCAACAAGATCCATCAAATAACATAAAATATGGAACTTTCTCTTTTTCTGTAATAGGAAAAACTCCAATTGCTCTTGGATTAAAATGATATCCCTATTTGAGTGCATAAGCACTTCTTTGCTAGGCCTTGAGGCTAGGGACTCAGATTTGGATGATTAAATGCTAGAGATTACTTTATTAATGTGGAGTTTGAGGATAATCAATGGTTCTTCCTTGCATCAGCCACCTTGACTTCTATGATGGTTGAATCTCTTTATTTTTGTTGGCCAAGTTATTAACAGGAGAAATAAGACCTCTCCTTGATATGCCTGGTCTATTTTGGTCTCTCTATAGGTGTATTGTGGTCTTTTCCATCAACCAATAACTGGATAACACAAAATGTTTCCGTATTTCATATTCTTATCAATGTAATTGTTGAATCTTTGAGCTAGTTTTAGACTTGTGCATGCTTGTAAAGAATTTATTTGTGCTAGAATAAATAAATGTCAAGCCAATATATTTGCTTCTTTATCTCAGTTATCTTCTTGCTTAGTTTAAATCCCAATTATTAGATATTTGTTCACATTGGAGTTAGTTTGGCATAGAAACCTGCATATTTTATTATATATATTCCTACACATGAATCCTCTAACAAATTATAAAACAATCAAACAATAAAAAAAAATTAATCACTACATACCAAGGAAGTCTGAATATTTGAGTGCACTTTGGCTAGAGTTTACTACATACCTTGCATTTGTTCAGTATAAATCTCAAGTTCATATTGATGTTTGTGCTAGTCTCTGTTACCAAAAATGAGACAGTAGAACACTGCTAGTGTTATGATGGGAAAAATATGTTTTCCATTGTGATAGACTATTTCTAAGTCATCTGTGTTGTTTCTTGCTATTATCAAGCAGTCTTTTTTTTCCTTGAGACCATGAACAAAATTATCTACCATTTTTCTAGTTCTTGATTGGTGCAAATATACCTACTTTTATATTGAAGTTTCCTGATTGAATGCTCTTCAACTTCTTCCATGTATGATGCAGATTGATATCTTAGCTACTAGTGAAAATAGTTCTAAATGATGATTTATCCATAGTTGTGATTCTCTAATATGAGTACTTTCCTTCATCTAGGAATGATTGCTCAATACTAGATGTCATGTTGAGGATCCTTCACCATTTGATCATGGATAATCTTGTGATGGTTATTGCTTTATAGTTTACATGATGACTAGTTTGAAGATGTCATGTTGACTATCCTTTTCAATGGTTTACCCATAAAACATAGAGTGTCTGATGCTAATGAAAATGAAGATGTATAGAATGTACACCATCCTTCTTGAAGGGGATCATCAAATGGAACTAAACCTTATTCTTCCTAATGCAATTAGGGAAACCATCTTATTTTAAGACTTCACAACATTCCACATCTTATTCTTCTACTAACATATATGTGTAGATACTTTTAATTATTCTAATTTCTGCTACTATTGTTGTTCAAGGACTGCCACCCCTTGATCACAAAGTGCACAATTGCTTTAGTATTATTGGTTTAAGTATGGGGACATCACAGACTCTGCAAGCCTAAGGCAGGCAACCCATTATGATACATTGGTCAAAATGCTTTTTCAGTTAAATCAGAGAATAAAGTAGATAGAAATATTCATATGTTATGATGAAGCTTGTGAATTTACAAGCATGACTGATTCCCCTTGTGACTTTTATATGTGTGGTGAAAAGGTACAATAATTAAGGATAAATTATAACACTAAGACTTTCCATAGAAGTTGTGTATGGGTTGAGGGGAATGTTTTAGAGATGGATTGGTGAGTATTCATATAATAAATAAATATTTCAAGTGTTTTTAAGCCTTTGGTTTTGTTTTGTTGACTTACAATGACATAGCCAATAAATGGCATACACAAATTGCATCCCACTAAACAATCCACTTGCAACACCTATATTTCCCATTTTTATCCACAAATGATTAATATTGTTCGTTAGAAAATAATGCAAAATAATAATATAAACATAACAAATGTGTGTGAAGAAACTTTTAACTCTTAGCTACTCATTTCAAAGAAATACCAAATTATAAGAATGAAGATTTGGTAATTTTGCCTAGCTTGTATTCATATAATTTCAACAAGAAACAAAGTATTACAATAGAAGATGATACAAAGCAATGAGTGGAACTAGAAGTGAACTAGTTTAGAATAAGGAGGATCAATCTAATTGCCTCTAGAGAACTAAAATGTGAGGTTTTTAGAATAGACAAGAAAAGCAACATAATCATCTCGTGAGAGCTAAATTGAACTAGCTAGAAATGTTTCTATTATGAGATTCTATTGGCAACATTTATTGTTTCATAAATGTTGGATGGTTTGCTTGTAATTGAGATACAAACCAAGTTGGCATAAATGTTTCCATTATGAGATAATTATTGGTTTTTAGATTTGAGGGAAAGGCATGTCAAATCCTCTACTGTATTGCCCATGTTGCTACGAAACTTAAGTGGTTTAATCTAGACTGATTTTTGTTACATTTAGACTATCATCAATAAAATCCTTAACCCACTACTTTGAAGATAATTTATTTCTTTAGAAATCAGGATATTGGTTAATTTAAGGATTAAAGTGGGAAGGTAAAGGCTACACTACACATATTTGTTTAAAGGTTAATGCAACACTCTCTACAAGGTTTCTTGTAAAGGAACTTAAGCTCCCAAGATAAAGAGAATGTCAAGAAACTTAGAAAAAGATGAGCTAAATGAATAGATGGGGGATCTCTTGATGAAATTTTGATGTGTTTGATTATAAGAGTTACCCTTGATTAATCAAAATTAGTCTATGTGATGTATGTATGTGTTTAAGATGCTATATTTGAGTGCTCTAATCTTTCAAAAGAATAACATGTAGGAACTCAACTATTTATGGAACCAATTCAATCAAGGTGGATGATTGGAGAAATTTTTCCATTGATACAACAAAAGGTATGGCTTTGACTGAAGAATTGTTATAGTGTGCTTGATGGAGGTCATCTTTGATTGATTTAGATTGTAGTTATTAAGGTAGTTGTGGGTTCACGTAGGATATAGGGATGATAAAGAAAACTGCCATCATGTAGATAATATGGGCTATTTCTCCCAAGATCTTAGTTTTGTTAAGATTGTGGATTGTGAAACATCCTTTTGATCTTTTTGGGTTATGGCTAAAACAAAATTTAGGAGGAATTTGTGCAACCAGAGGGTGGGTGGGGTACAATGGGATTTTCTTGTGATGCTAAACCTGAGACATCTAAGGTATATATGCCTACTTGGCTTAGTTGTGCCTTTTGGTTGTACACTTATGATACTATTCAATTCAATTTCATAACTTTCATGGAATCATGTATGTATAATCGTATTTTTCAAAGAATAGTGGCAATGGATTTGTGGAGTTGTGATGTAGGCTAGTCCAATACTAAGATTCTTCTTTCAAATTTGAGTGATGCATTATTATATAGTCAACTAAAAGCTTAACATGCAATTTAATTGATCCCATTTGACATGAATTGTCATGGGATGGATATATTTTATTGTTATAGCTTGCCATATGTTCTATATATATTATTTTTATAGCCTGTCATATGTTCTATGTTATAGTATGATTTAAATAGTATAACTCATTGTCAGACTTTAATGGTTTCAATGGTTCTTGCAGAGTATGAGAGCAAAAGGAATCAATGACTATTTTTCTTTGTGGTTCATGGTTTCAATGGCGCCATAGTTGCATAGGCATAAGGTTCATTTAAAGTGATCTAGTGTTTCACTCTATCTCCAAACTCTTGAAAGCAGATTTCAGTGTAAGCTACAAAGTCCTTCCTGCATTGTTACGAACATAGTTTCTTTTATGCAAGTATGATGACCAAGAAAATAAATTAAAGTTTAATGATTTACAAATGTTTCTTACACAGTGATTTGAAGCATCTTTTTTTAAGAGGGATGCAAATATTGTGTTTTGAAGAGGCCTCGATCTTGCAGCTACAAGGAACACACATGTTACCACTTACATATGATTGATAGTTAAAAGGATTTGTCCTCACAAGGTCTCTCAAAGGATGGCTACACAAAAGTTCTCAAGGTTTTGTCATATTGACACAAGGAGTATGTAGATTTCTCAGCCCAAATTTAATTTTCTTCAAACTAAAGCAATGCAATTGGGATTATTTTAGACTTTTTCTGCATACTAACATCTTATGTCCTCTATTCTTGTGGGATGATCAAAATGACCAGCTATTTTTGCAGAGGGCATCTAGGTTCCCAAATGGAAGAGCATAATACTCACTTCAAGAACCTCATTTGAAGGTACAAATTTAACATCTCTGAACAATTTTTTGCACTTAACTATTTAAAAGACTTATTCCCACATTAGCCATCTCCAATTTTGAGCTAGCAGGATGTTTTGTGCTTTGATACCACTGTAGGATGTTGTGCTGTTTCATATTGAAATTTTTATAACCTGAACTCTAAGAAATTTTGTCAAATAGTTTGCTTTATTTTATCACTGTGAAAACCCAACTAATTTTTCCTTCAAATAAAATCTAAGGATTAGCTTCTGTACTTTGCACAAGCTCTATCCTTTGTTGCATGAGAGTTAGGAGTCATACTGGGTTGGTTACTTGCATAGGTTCTTTGTGAAAAGAATTTGATTATTTTAAAATAAAGCATGGAGTAATTCTGAAAGTAAATAACAAACAATTTTTCCTTTTATATCTTACTGAAGAGCATATATTTCTTCAAGAAAAACATTGCTATACATTAATATGTTTCAATATTTTAGTCATCTTCATTAGTTGATGCATTAATCACATTAGTCATTGCTATTAGGATTAGTCAAGGCATGCTGCGAATAGCAGCTAAGTAACTGATAGAGCAATAGAGAGCAGTACTTCTGAAGCTGATCCATTTCCTAGAGTAGTCGGTGTGATTAGTACTGGTTCATATGAAGGGACATTGTTGCTAAACAAGAAAACTATGTTTCCGTTAAAAGAACAAAAGCTTCCAGGTGCTTTAAAATTATTATTATTTAAAGCGTAAATTTAGTTTACTTTTACATTACTCATTTTGGATTGATAAACCCCTTATGTTTTTGTAGGTAATAATTATTTCTTTAATCATCTTTTTCATATGACATTAAGACTATTTGGACCCACCATACGTAAAAGGTACATAGTTTCATATCATTACTACATAATTTCTCTTTTCTTCCACTTATTGTAATATATTAAAGTTATTGATCTAACAATCTATTTGTTTTTTAAAAGGTGGAATTTACAAGCCGTGGAATTAAAAAATCAGCTGATTGCATCTTTTGAGGAGAAATTTGGAAAAAAACATTTTTGACACTGACCTACTTGTTAAAAGAGCATCAAAGCATCTAAAGACTATGATCATATAGAAGGGATCTTAAGGATAACCCAAAGTACAACCGTCCTATGATTCCACCAATGGAGTGGAATGAAATAATAGAAGATGCAAAGGAGAAAAGACTATGTGAAAATAGAGTAAATGATGCAGTATAGGGAAAAAAAAGGTATGTCATGGTAGTATTAAGTACATTGTAATCATGCACTAATTATTGATATTTGTAAATATATAATCTAAGATGCTTGAAATTGTTCATAGATTGCAAGAGACTTCTATGGCTACAAAAGCAAGACTAGAAAAGTTTGGCCAGCACAAACTTGGCTCTGGTGGCTATATGAATCTCTAGTCTTGACTTGTAAGTAGGAGCAAAGAAATTTCATAATAATTTTTCTTTATAATGTTGCAAAAAAAATTGTTTAATGAAACCATACATGGAAAACTAATGATATTAAGAAAAAAATATAGGGTGCAGAATTCAATGTGGAGGTCACAGATGAAGATAGAAAAAGTACCTTGAAGGAAGGCTATAAAGTTGTGGTTGCATGCATATGTGAAGAATCTAAAAGCCTTGCCCAAGAATCTAGTGCACCAAATGATATCTCATAGGTAAATTGGTCAGATGAAAAGTAAATGAAATTGAATAATTGAGAAGATTCTTTTTTGGTATTAGTTTTGAATGTAAATTGATTGCATAACAATGTATATAACATTTTACTGCAGCCTTCATATCCTACCACAGAACTTGCTCGTGACAAAGGCCATGATGTGCATTATAGTGGTGGAGGTATTAATTTGCTATTGGAAATTAATTATGCAATTATGAATACAATTTAACATCTTCAATTGAAATTTGACATGTATCCTTTTTTTGAATATTTTAGAGCATGTTGAACATCATGGTGAAGGATTGGAGCATGTTCCAGGTGTTCAACATGTTGATGTGGTAGTGGATCAAAATGTTAATGTACATGATGTGGCATTGTCAAGTAAGGAAAATGCATGTTAAGTTGTACTAGTACTTAATTACAGACTTGTAACAGTTAAAAAAAGAAAGATTATGCCAATTTATCCCATTTACTTGTTCTTGCGATAGAGCCCCCTTTAATACAGTAGTCTCTTGCTCCTCCAAAGAGAAGGACTCATTGTAATTTGACATTACATGTGCTAGAAGAGGAGGAGAATGACATAGATATGGAAGAACTTTTCTTAAGAGAGGTCAGAAAAACAAAAAGAAGAAATGATGTTTTAAAGATCTTCTTTAATAAACCCTTTTGGATAATGAAAGAACTTTGTTTTAAGTAATTATCTATAAATGATGCATATTAATACTGATTTTTATTCTATGTTAGTGAATATTTTTATGTTTTAATGAAGTCTTGATTAGTATTGTGTATTAATGAATGTTATGTGATTGTATTGATTGAGTGTTATAGATCATAAATGGATGAATGAATGAATGAAGTATGTAATTAGATGATAATGGGTAATTTAGATTGACGTTGGGTGGGTGGGTGAGGCCAGATGAGCTTCCACCTTCACGTGGTTGGCCTTGTTAAGTAGAGAATATTATAGTATTCTTGAAACCAAGTGAAGCTCAAACTAACATAAAATGGACACTTTGCGTGTGGTAGGTCTAAAATGATCTAGGACTAGTGATGCCCATAACATGAATTTGTGAAATACATTCTGATATCACCAATTTCAACACTATATTTGAAGCATAGGAGTGGCCTATAGTCTTAGCATGAATTTTGAGTAATGCCTCAGTCCAAATTGCCTCAGAAGTGGCTAGAAGAAGCATGCATGAGTCTAAGACTATGAACTCTCCCTACCTTGGCCAAGAAGAACTTCCCAACTCTCTAGTATTAGGGAAAACCATAGAGTGGTGTGGCTAGTCTGCAACCAACCAATAAGTTCATAATTAAAGGAATGAGCCTTCCTTCACCAAGTAGTAATCTCAAGTGTACCAATTAGATCAATGCTCCAATCCTTATTGAGAATCTTGTCCCAATCAATCTTTAGATGAAATGGGGACACAAATTCATTGGTAAAATGGTGAATAACACCTAAACATCTAAAACTTTCATCTTATATCTTCCAAGGTCACTCCAATGAATCCCAACCAATTCCATTACTTCTTGTTGAGAAATCCCAACATTGACACCCAACTGAGATTGATCCCCAAGACCAATGCATCACATGATGAAACTACATTCCCAAGTGCCATAAAAAGTGTGATGCACTCTTAGTCTATAATGCAAAGGTGGTTTGTGGTATCCATCTTCCTCATATCAAATAGCAAATCCATTCATTTAGCAACAACTCTTTACCCCAATGTCCCCTCAAGGACTTACCTTCTAGGCTACCCCAAGTGCACTTAGAGTTTCCCAAAAACCATAACTTCTTCCGAGGCTTCAACTTCACTCTTCCTTTGTGAATCATCTCCTCATGGCCTTTCCACCATGTTCCATCCATCCATTCATTCTAGAAAACTAATCTCTTACCCAGCATTCATATCTAGCCCTTAAAGCTAGTAGCCCTCACTAGTCACTAATTTGGATTTTTCTCCAATAGTTCCCAAACAACTAGGGAAACTAAAACCTAATTAAGATACCATAGTTTCAATATCAACTCTTTTGGACCATACCCAAGATCCAATACCCCTAGCTTATCCACATTAGGCCTACTTCTCCAATTTCACACAACAACCCACAACTCCACTCAACCCTATGACTCCAAAGGATGAAATAGTCCTTCTAGGGGTTAAGAAATAATAGATTTTCATGATTTTAAGGTTCTACCCTTTACACAACACATTTTTCACCAAACCCTTAGTTTTGGGGTCACTAATCTATGGCCTATTTAATAGGACCTCTAACCATATCACCAAAATAAAATAATTGCATAAACACTTCATAACTGATCCCCCCATACCCATTCCATCACCAAAAATATTCAATCCCAAAGTAAATTACTTTTAATGTGACTGGTGTCTATCCAAGGCTTGTTCTCAGTCAGCAACCAACTATCATTGTAGTTCTTCAAGAGTATCACTCAATCTCCTACATAAAAAAATATACATATACAAGTATGTACAATGTTGTGGCACTCTTCCACCAATCACAAAGATCACAGAGATCATAAAGGGTGGAAGAGTTGCCACATTGTGGAAAACTTCAAGTCTTAACCTGATTGTGCTCTTCGAGTCACTGTCTTACAAACACTAGTCAGGATTATTTGAACCTAAAGACTATGAAATAAGGAAGGAAATAAGTGAAAAGGATAGGGCACAACTTCCTTAATATTCCTACATCATGATCAATCAAGAGCCAAACTCAACTATCATTTTAGAGGTATTGGTTATGATTGTACCCGTGGAGTAGTGGGCTAGTTAACAGAGAAAAACTTGTTTTTATTGCTTCCAGAATTGATTACATGTCTTATTTTTCCAAACACCAACTCTCCATCCTCTAAAAATTGACCACCTTCCACTAAATAGCCAAACAAGGCCAATAACCACTGCTGTCTAACTATAACAATCAGTTATTTGACTGTTACCAGTTAGTTATAAACTAAATTTTTTTGTCTAAGTTGACACAAAGTGTCAACCTCGACAAATTACAATCATATATGCTTTTAATACATTTCACTAATCGTTTCAAAGGTTTTATAACTTCACTAACCCTTCCAAAGACACCTAAACCCCTTACAAGCCTTACTAGACCTAAATTGCCAACATGGCAAAGTACAAATTTTGAGCACTCTTGGTGCTTTTACAACTTAGAGACCATATTACACTTTTTTTAGACCTTATAGGCCTTTAGATCCCCAAACTAAACTAGGATTAACAAATTGACCCCTTATGAGCCTCCTAGGTACATTTTGACCTTATATTGCCCTAACCTCTATTACATTGCCTTTATAATTTAGGCTTGTAACATCAAACATGTTTAAATATAAAATGGACCATAGGTCCCATTACATTCACATCTTGAATCATTAAACCATCCATGAGTCTAAATGACTCTTTGTTTAGGCTTTTGCCAGGGTGCCCTACACTAGTCTACCTCTTCATTTGCATATATCTCAAGTGGCGATCTCCTTGGAGAGTAACTAATCATCCAATGAAATGGTATCACCCTCAAGTTTGCAATCATGTTTCAACCTATGGCCTGAGTCATCTATCCAAGCTAATACCATGTACTCTCTTTTAAGTGCAATGCTAGAACCAAGTGATATTCCACCTATCTCATATAATGGTATGACTGCTCAACTTCCATCTCATTTAAGTCTTCTGTCTCATCATTAAATCTCCCTTTGAATCATCAACAAATATAACTTACTTTAAACTTATATTTTAATCCTTGTAAACCAAAATCAATCCTTTCATAACATCACTATCAAATCACTATCTTTTATAATGCTGATTAGTCATGCAACATATCTTCAGAGAAATTGGAAGATTTAAAGAATTGAATAATCCATAAACTTGATTGCAGAATTATCAAATTGTTTCATAAAATATAACAAAGAAAGAATTACTATGACTGATACCACTGATGTCACTAGACCTTATATTGTTGTTAATTGTGCTAGAGGCTGTGAAAACTTGTGAGCATCCCCTCCTTCAATTCAATCATTCTAGTGACATAATAACATTGTTGTGTTTTTCCTTTGAAACTTTTTTTTTTTTTAAATCTTACACCTGACACATATGCATCGTATTTCCCAAACACTTTAGAATTTTGATCTTTTGTATTTTACACACAACACTGTGTAACAAGTTTACTCAAAAATCTACATTCATGTGCTTGCAATTTTTGATCTTTTTGAACACTGAACTATTATTTCTCAAAGTTTCATCTCACATACTCAATATCATAAAAATGGAAATTTATATCATATGAGATACACACATCACCTTCAAATTTGATTTGAAATTTATAATATTATTTGTCTATTTTGAATCGCACGCAGTTATAATTGCTTTGGCTTCTCCAAACAATAAGTTCATAAGGATTAAATGTGAAAGGTAAAGTTTTTTCTTTTGTGTATATAAATTCTTGTGTATTTGGACTTTTGTTATTCTATTAATGACTATGTAGTTTATCTTACATGTAATTCCCTCACTACATATTTTACATTTCTAATCATTGGATTTATAGCCTATAATCTCACATGGAAAATATTTCAAAGGTAAAACTTGTGTTTTTTTCTCTATATATATTCTTGTATGTTTCATAATCCTGATAATTACTATGGTGTTTCATATTTTTAGGTCACTCAAAATGCAACAACCAACAACAAAAGTTGAGGGGAGTAGCTTTGAGGAGGATGAGAGCTGAGAAGAAAGTGATGAGGAGCCAAATGCCAAGAAAGGCATTAAGGTAAAAGAGCATGCCTTCCTTTACCTATGATCATTTACATCTATGTTAATTTCAAAGAGATTGTTCATATTATGAAAAAGGTTAGAATTTAAAACCTATGTTTATTTCTTGTAAATTTTATATAATTATGTTATAAATTTCATCAAAATTAGAGCGAGTTGTTTGAGTGCTCCAATATGTTTTATCTTATGCATTTTTGGAAGAAAATAGTCCTTAGTTATTCCTTTTGATTCGGCTTAGATATAATTTTGATCTTGTTTCTTATCAGTGGTTGCAATGGTTGTATGTGAGATATGTATTTTCATGTTTGAGATATATTCTTGGATATAGTTGTATTTTTTGACTTTCTTGAAACTTGCCAAAGTAAAATGCTTTTCCCATTTTTAATGGTTTTTTTTTTTTTTTACCATTGCATGCCTAGTTAGTAATGATCTTTCCTTAATTATATTTTCACAGTAAGTGCTAGGAACAATTATGAAGTTGGAAATATGATTAAATACATTCCTGTGATTTAATTGCATATCTCTCTATGCAAGTTAAATTTTATTGTAGTGTCAAGGTAACAACTGCATATCTTTGGCTTGAAGTGTCAGATGGATAGAAGAGCATACAATAGCTTCATCCATATCAGTCTATTTGAGAAACAATCCATTACTTGTTAGGCATATCTTGATTAAGAGCAATGTTACCAAATAGTGATCTGATAATCACTTAGAAACGAGATGAAATAATAATTTTTTTCATGGATTTAACTTTTGAAGTCATAGATAGATGGGAATTACTACACATTATTTGTAAGTAACAATTGAAAGATGAATATGGAATACAAATATTATTTTCAGCAAAGAAAATTATAATGTCTGTGTACATGGCCTACACAAAAGAACATTATTCTAATTTTTTTGCTAGTTTATAATTTCGTGTTATTTTCCATACTATTAAAAATGCAAGTTCATAGATAATCACTAGATACCATTACATTTTCCCAAGATCCAAACATAGGGGTGTGTTTCTTTTCTTTAGTTTCTTTAAGCACTTTCATGGACTTTGACTAAATATCAATATAGTTACCTATGCCATTTTGGAGGAAAATTGTACAATTCATTCTTTGAGAAGTTTAATGGCATTGGCATCCATCATAGAAAACATACTTTTAGTGGTCATGAGATTCCATAAGAGAAATTAATCACTTAATCCAGATCCACTAGCCTAGTCCAGGCATTTAAGTAGGGAATAAATAAGCTTGATGCACATTGTAGTTTCATTAATCACTTTCAGTGATTTTTATTGATGCTTTTTGCAGCATAGATGAAGAGGGTACTTCTTGTAACTCTGACCTCTAGATCAATGTACCTTATGACTTTTTTTGCAATCACAATAATTGAACCATTTGTGACAATGGTCACATCTCCCAAAACAACTTGATCTCAACGAAGCTTTGAATGAGTTTTGGTAGCTTCCTTTTAACCCTTTTTCTTTTGTATGTAGTATTATTGCTATTCCATCCTGCTCACAGAAGAAGCATTCATTCATTTGGTGGCAAGAAATAAATGCCAAGATAGGTGTGAACGTAGTTTGCACCCATCAAGATGCCTATTAGTTGAGGGGGGAGAGATGCAGCATGAACATGCAGAACAATTTTCAGAAGGCTCACAAATTGTTTCCCATTATTAATCATTATAATTCTCTTGCCTCCAACATGTTTCTGATGTACATCTTACACCATTCTTTTTGTTTTAAGACATGTTTCATTGATTCTACTTACGCTTGAGTCTGTACAAATAATTTTTGAACATTTATTTGAACATTTTGTATCCTATGCCATTTCCTACAAAGGTTTCCAATTAATTATTTTACCATTATTAATTTGTTTTACATTCTATTGAATTGAATCCAGAAACATGCACCATCTATTTCAAACAAATGTAAATTGGGGCAAGAAGCATGCAAAATGCTTATCAGAGATTTAGAGAGAAAAATGAAGTTAACGTGTAGCCTGGCCAGGAACAATCATATCACAAGAACGGTTTAAAATAATATTCCTTCAATAAAATTTTATCATTATTGAGAGAAACAGTTGGGTCTACTAAATGTTTGTAGGTTTCAAGGGCCTATTGAAGAAGTTCTAAAGTTTGAAGGAAGGAAAATTGATTAAGAGTAGTTTAAAACACTTCCCCACCCCACCCCCAAACTTGTTGTGCTAATTAGAGGTATTATTTAGTAGTATGATTATCAAGTGAACCTTGAATTTTTGTCTCTTAATCATTTATCATGGCAATTTTTCATCCAATGTTAATTATGTTGGTCAATTTGTCATAGGCCATAATGAAGTAGCCTTTTTAATATTTTGAACATGAGTTTAAATTGAGTGCAAAAATTAAGTTGTCAGCTTAGGATTATGTCATTTCAGAGTTCATTCTCCTAATATGTTATTCAATAATATAGACAACTATAAACATCTAAAGCATCTATTCTAATGCAGGCACCATCATTAGAGATGAAGTGGGGCTAGCCCTTAACACTATTGGGAATGAGGTTATGGGAACTATTGTCAAGATAGTGCTGACAAAAGATTCAACAACAATAGTTAGTGATGGAATGACTTAGGAGGCTATTAAGAGAAGAGTTAATCAAATTAGGAGCATGATTGAGGTATGCCTTATTTTCTCTGTGTGTGTGTTTGTTGGGCCTTAACATGGACTATTAATCTTATGCTTTGTAATTAGAGCACTTTAGTTTTATTCTTTATGTTATTTCTTCTTCGTTTGCACCTAGTATCTCATCATGGTTTACACTGTGTCATTTTTTTAGCCAAGTTAATGGGATTGAAAAATCCCTATTTGTGTATGCAAGTAAATCAAATATTCTTGCACCAAGAAAATAGCTTCAATTAAGTCTATCAAATTTCCACAATCCATGTTAAATGTTTATTTTCTTCTAGGATCGATTGTGTGACAGTTTTTAGCATCAATGTTTTAGATCATACGACATGATACGTCATCAGGATGTAGGAGAATAAAGGAAAATAGTTCCCTTGAAAGCATGAATAGAAGAAATAAAATCAAGAAATTGTGGAATACAGAAAAGTTTATGTATAGTGCAACAACTAGGGAATCACAGCTATTGGGTCAGTTCTCAAATGACTCTCAAAAATTAGTCAAATATCAATATACATTTTTTTACCATTTCTGTTAAGTTTTAAATATATTTAATACAACTATTTACTATTGTCTACAAGTTTTATAGACATCCATTTCTACTCAGATCATCTCTGAAGATGTTACTTGCATGTGGTAGGATTCTTGTAAAGGCAGTTTAAGATGGTGCATAAAAATTCAAAAATTGTATTATTATTTTGCTCTTAAATTTCATTTAGTTAGCCAAACTCATTTTCGATATTTGATTTGCACAAAGATTTACAATTTATCATAGTGATTCCTCTTGACACATCTGCAAAGCAAACACATGTAGCTAGTAAACTATAAATAAAGACTAATTACATTGTATTGCCTCTTTTTCAATTTTGATATTACTTTTTTTGACTATTTTTTGTTTATTCTTTGTATTAGAAATATGTTTCCACTGTGTTCAACACAGAAGGATTTATTTATTTTTTATGGAATGAGAACTTCATGGGCAAAGCCTGTTGCATTATAGCTTTGATGGATAGTGAGTAATTTTTAAAAATCTCTTGGATTTGGTCCAGGATGGAATAAAGTATGTTGACTATGATTCTATTGTCAAAGATTACGCCTCTTTCAAGGAAGCAATAAAGAAGAGGGGTATTGAAGATATGGATCTGGCAATGGTGGATCCGTGGTAAGTTCTCTATTATTTTTGTACGCTATTTTCAATTTCATGTTCATAAATGTTTTCCTTATATGTTAATTGCAATGCACGATTTTTGCATCTTCCATTGAATAAATGTCACTTGTTTAAATCCCCATGACACCATCTTTTTAGGTGTGTTGGACATCATAGTGAAGATGATGGCCCAAACTGAAGGCCAGCTAGACCACTTATATTCTGTAGAACTGAAAGTGATTGCCCAATGGAGAATGGATATGCTTGACCAGTTGAGGGCATACATGTTTTGGTTTATATGCAAAAAATGATGGTTATAGAGTTTGAAGATCAAAAATTAATTCCTTTGCCACCTCCAGATCCCCTCAAAAACTATATTGTAGGAGAAACTCATGGAAAAATGTGTTTGATGCTGGAGAGGATGGCTGGGTAAAAATGCTCATTCTTTAAAGAAGCTAGTATTTCAGAAAAGTATATGAATAATGTATCAAATTATTTTAATCTGCTCTAATAAGAAATTCTTAACTCAATTATATGATTTCAGCACTATCTCTGACTAATTTTAAAGAATTGATTTGATCCTATAATTTTGTTTGAATGTCTGTTCATACAGTTTTTATATTCCTGCTAGAAGTAATCATGTAAAATAACCATAGGCAAGTAGATCTTGTGCATAAGGTTTAATGCATATGTTGGATGTCATTAGTATTGTGAGGACTATTTAGCTATTTTGTTGGAGTGCTAGATTTGTTCAAGTTTCTGAAGGGAGGTATATTAGAGGCAACCACTCAAATGTGTACATGGATTTGGTGTTTCTAGCTATAAAAAAATACATCTAGTTTTGCTAGAAGTATATGAAATTTGGAACTCCCTATTTCATATCCGGCAGTCTCTCTATGTTTACTTTAAAATAACTGATTTTACTTTAGTTTTCTTATAGAATTCTCTATTTGTAACACAAAACAATGTTAATTTTTTCATACAGATGCTTTTAAAAGAAGTTTGATGTTCTTGGCTAATAGACATATTGTGCACATAATAGTTGACATGGATCCATCTATTAAATGATTCCTATTAAATGATTCGATCTCTAATTTGGGCAGGAGGATAAGAACTCTTTAGCTATCATATTTGAATTATGCGTTGCTTCTAAATGATTTTAAAGGTTCTTGGCTAATAGACATATTGTGCAAATGACAGATGACATGGATCCAATTATTAAATTGTGTATAAATGCATTTGTTTAATAATAGGTGTGAGAAATTAGATGTTTTCTCAGATAAGCACAAAAAACTCTTAATGACAAACAATATTGTCTATGTTAGGGGTGTGATTGTTTGGGTTATAACAAATATTTTGATGCATACTTCACAAATTTCATTGGAGGAGTCAAAACTATTGAGAATTATGTCTGCTTGCATGAGGAAGATCATGGGATTCTTTGGAAACATCAAGATTGGAGGATAGGCTTAGCACAAGTTTGTAGATCTAGGTGTCTAATAGTGTCCTTTATTTGTAATGTTCCAAACTAAGAATACAACTTCTTTTGGCACTTTTATCAAGTACAAATTAGGGTTAGTCTAGAATTTCACACTCATGTTGCTACTATTTTGATATTCAAACATAAGAATCAAGCATTCTCAATAAGATTGAGAATTTGCAAACCTAAAAATGTAAAGTTGAAATGATAGAGAATGGATGGCAAGAATTTAATTTAGTTTGTTTTGGCTCATACTCTGTAAAGATAGTTTTAGTGGCTGCAAATATATTTAGGTTTCTAGGGTCAATATTTTAGTGGTAGACTTCTACAGTCAGAAAATTTTGGAAAAATAAAATGCTTTTTGGTGGTTATATTAATAATTAAAAATTTGTATGTATGTTGTAGAGGTGAATGTTGAAGTTGAAGAACCTGGTGCCAATAACATTAACAACAATGCATTCTATGCCAAAGAGGACTGATTATGAATAGAACTGCAAGCCTAGTGAGATTATACTAGGTTATGGTGTATGCTTAGTGACTATTGCAATTATGCCTTATATAGTAGATTTCAAGCCTACCCACATGGTTGTGGACTCTCGGAGATATCACATGGAAGATTCTAATATAAGTAGGCAACACAATGTTTTCTATTGACTTCTAGTTCATGTGATGAGTTAGAATGTTGTTTATTCTAAAGCTTTGGTTACCAAATGGCAGGGATTGAGCTTTACAAATAGTATAGTAAGACTTAAAAGGCTCAAGGGGGCAACAAGGAAACTAGTAGTCATTAGTGAAGCCATAAATGAGGAGAAGAAAATGACAAAGAAGAAGAAAAACAATGTAGGCAATGCAGTTCAGAATGGTGGTCAACTTGTCAAACATGAAGTTAATCACAAGAAAAAGGATTCAAAGAAGATCAAGTATCCCCACCCTTCATCATCAGGTGCCAAATCAATGCATACTAGTCAGAAGGAACATTTCAAATGTAGTGAATGGACTAGTGTGGTAGCAAATAAGATCAATGTTGTTGATTTTGGCACATGCATTTGCATTGCATATTTGTTTCTTTATCAACTGACTATTTTGGCACATGTATTTGCATTGCATATTTGTTTCTTTTAATGTGAGTAGTCAAATCTGACTGATAATACAAGTGAGTTAAGTCATCAAAAGGCTTGAAATGTGGCAAAACATTCACCATTAAATGGGGACAATCCTTGTGGAAATTAACTAAACTTAGTTGAATTGTGCAATAATAAGTCATGTTATGTGTACCCCATATGTTCAAAACATGAAAATGAGTCTTTTTATCATATGTTTATTTGGGCCCTATCAGCCATGGACTGCCGTCATATAATGTACAAGATTTGTCTCATTAAGTAATTATTATGTTGTCATGCTCTTTGTACTGATAGCTAAAACATTGGACTTGTTATCTATAACTATAAAAACTTTCCATCCCTTCTACTGCAATCATATAACTAATTATGTATTCTTCATATTAGTTACTATCATTTTTTTTAATGCATTCTATATAATAGTTCACATGCCTTATGTATGATTTGACATTTTGCATGCATCTTGCACTCTCTCATCTGGCTGATGATGGATTACGAAGAGTGATCTAAAACCATGATGCTAAATAACACACACAATCAAATCCAAAATGAACATGCATTACAAATGGATTGTGGAAATCTGATATTCTTAATTTTGCATGCATGTCTACCAAGACAATCACAACTTAAACATCAGATTTCCACAATCCATTTGTAATGCAAGTTCATTTTGGATTTGATTGTGTGTGTTTTTTAGCATCATGGTTTCAAATCACTCTCCGTAATCCATCATCAGCTAGATGAGAGAGTGCATGATGCATGCAAAATGTCATATCATATGCAAGGCATGTGAGCTATTTTATAGAATGCCTAAAAAAAATTTACACCCAAGCATTGGTTAAAATTTCTACCTTCATTGGTCAAAATTTATACAAATGTTTGGGTGTTTTCTACCTTCATTGGTCAAAATTTTCTACCTTCATTGGTCAAATTTTCTACCAACACCTAGGTTTTTTCTACCTTCATTGGTCAAAATTGTCTACCTTCATTGATCAAAATTTCTAAAAATGCCTAGGTATTGTCCACCTTCATTGGTCGAAATTTTTTACCTTCATTGGTCAAAATTTTCTACCTTCATTGATCAAAATTTGTACCAACACCTGGGTGTTTTCTATTTTCATTGGTAGAAATTGTCTACCTTCATTGGTCAAAATTTCCACCAACACGTAGATGTTTTCTACCTTCATTGGTCAAAATTTTGACCAATTCCTAGTAGAACTTGTACCATGGCGCTAGAAGGTTTTCGACCAATAGATTGGTCAAAATTTTAACCAACCACCAACCAATAGGTTGGTTAAAATTTCAACAAGAAAAATTTTGACCAATGGGTTGGTCGAATTTGGTCAAAATTTGGTTTAAAACTAGGTCAAAATTTCAACTAATAAAGGTCAAAAAATGAGCCCAAATGTACTAGTATATATGTACCCACTAGAAAATGCTCTTTTCTCAAATGAACCATGACTTCATCCCCAATCTAAAATTTCTTATACATCATTTTCATTTTTTCCTTAGCTTTATACTATGTATTCATCTTTATAATGTGCTTCCTCACCTCCTCATGGATGTTCTTCAAATGTTCAAAAAATTCTTCTACTTCAACACTACTTATCTCTCCTTATCTAACTATCACAATTTAGAAACATTTATGATATTATTCCATTATACAATCTAGAATGGTGATTTACCAGTACTCCTATTGACAAAATTATTATATACAAATTTTTTCTACGATAAAATTAGATCCCATCCTTTTGGTTTATCTCCACCCAAACATCTTAGCAAGTTTCCCAAACTATGATTCACAACTTCTATCTACCTATCAGTCTATGGATGATGTGATGAACTAAACTATAAATCTATCTTCAATTTCTTCCACAATGTATGCCAAAAATACCCAACAAATTTGGTATCTCGATCTAAAACCATACTTTTTGGCAGACCATGTAGTCTCACCACTTCTCTGAAAAACAACTCTACCACATGAACAACGTCACTAGTCTTCTTGCAAGGAATGAAATGTGCCATCTTTGAAAACTTGTCAACCACCACAAAAATAGAATCATGCCCTCGCAAAATCCTTGGTAATCCAAGAAAAAAATAAATGATGAAATCCTCCCCCGACTTCTCTAGTATATGTAATGGTTGATACAACCCCATATTTTGCTTTACTTCTTTTGACATCTAACATACTTTGCAACTCTACAAAAACTTCTTGACATCTCCTGCAACTATGGCCAATAATAGTTCTTAGCAACCAAAGAAATGGTTTTATCTTTACCAAACTATCCAGCCAATCCTCCACTATGCTTCTCCTTGATGAGATTCTCTCTCATTGAACTTCTTGGAATGTACAACTGACTTCCTTTAAACAACATACCATCTTAGTGTTGATCTCATTTTTATTTTGACAAGGTAATGACAAAACATTTAAGTAATTGCTTAATAGAACTCTATATGTGCCAAGTAAGTAGTGTATGTTGAGCAATATACACAGTTAATGCTGAGCAACAGTATCTGCTAAGAAAATGCAACCAATAAAATTAAGGGATGTTCTAAGTGGCAAAATGGGTGAATCACAATCATTGATTCCTACCTAACCAGAGCTCACCTAAGTCTTCTTTAGGAGGGAAAACCCTAAAGAGTTTACATGTGTAGATGAGAAGAGAAGGGTGAATAATAAGTACAGAGAGAGCATTCATGGTGACTAAGGAGGTTGTGAGAGAGGAATGACTTACATATTCAGATAGAGAGAATAGAGTAGTGCAGTTAACAGATAGAAGAGATACATTTGATCAAGAGGATCAAGTACATATCAGGAAAGAGGAGATCTGATATCTAACAAAGAGGTGTTAACCAAAGGATCAAGGCTGAAACATTCTAACAAGCAAATCAGTGAAAATATCTTAATCGAGTAGTCCTAGTAGGCTTTTGTAAATCCTTTACATGATGCTTATTTTATTGTAAGTTGAAGTCCTCTAACAAGGAACACTTTTAGCAGGGTGTTGAAATCCTTTAACAAGGTAAGATTTAGCAGTCTTTGTAAGCCTTTAACAAGGCACACCTTTCATAGGGTAGATCATAGTTTATGATCAAACTTATTGTAACCTTCATTGGATACACTTTACAACTATAGTAGTGAAAATTTGTGGGTTTTATACCCACTCCAGTTTTACCTTCTCATTAGAGAGTTTCTGGGTAACAAATTTATTGTGTTATTTGTTTCATGCTATGGATGAACATTTTTTGCTAGCTATTTAAATTTACATGATAATTTGTGAGATGGATGTGTGGTGAATTTTTTATGGTTAAAGTTTTGAAGTACTGATTCACCCCCCTTTCTGTCGGGGAGTGTAGCTGCCAAACTAGCTTGGGCTTGTCGATGCCAAGAGACTCTACATGATGTTAGCCCTTACATATTAGCCCATTGAGTGTCTAACCAGGACCTATTGTACTTGCATTTTTTCATGACCTTGGTTTCAATCATCATTATTGTCTGGCATGAGTGTTAGACATGGATGTTGTGATTTTTTTTTTTGTCTGTGGTTAGATCATTATCTCCATTAGCATGACAAGAGTGGACCTATAGGTTTGACATGGTTGAGAGCTGTAGCTACCCATACCACCACTAGTGACCAGTGTATAGAGATGGTCTATTGTCCCAATGCAACCATTGCTAGATATTTTCACTTAGCATTTTGAGTTCTAGAGTATGCTTTCTTATGGTTTAGGCTTTCATTGGAATGCTTGTATTTCATGTTTAGATGATGTTAGTTTATTGATGCATTCCCTTATTATGATGTTTACCATATGATAGATGATGTTATATGCTCAGTCGGAATATCTACTGCTTTTGGTTTAGCATGTTAGGTTTCCTATTCTTATGATGTTATTACACTTTAGTAGTGATGTCCTTATAAGACAACTCCAACTATCTAGTTGGTAGTTTGGTATGTTATGCATGGGGGATGGCTAGGATCTTCGATGTCAAATGATGCTATTATGGTTGGGAGGAACCACACACTTATTTTGTTATTTTAGTACATTACAATGTTGCTTCTATACACTACGATGTTGCTTTCAATTTTTTCCCTTCACTGCTATGTTAGACGGTTAGATGTAGTTTTTGTCTTTCATTTATTTCATTTGAGTGTCTTCACCTCGATTATGGATCCAGTACTCCCTGGTGTGGAGGAAATTTATTTCCTAGCTTTTTATCATTATGTTTTCTAGCTTGTTGTTTTGTATCCTCATGCGAAATTGTACTTTCTCGCACAAGAATGCAAAAGCTTGCATGGTGTTTTGGGTTTCCTCACATGGCTTATAGTGCATCCTCACATGAAACCCAATGCCAATTTGGGTTATTTTGGATGCTAGGCCAAGAAAGTCCTCATGTGATTGGGAAGATCCTTGTGTGGCTTGTTGTACATCCTCACGCAAAGGAGCATATCCTCGCGTGAACTTCTATCATTTGTGTTTCTTCGCATGAAAAGAATGGGGCATCTCCACTAGTTTTTGGGGAACATAATTTGTTGTTTTAAATACCCTTTGGGTTTGCTTAATTTTCCATGCTTTGACAAATCTGAGAGTCTTTTTTCTATTTTCATGCTTGGTTTCATTTCTCTATTCATGTGTAACAATTTGGTTGTGATGTTTGGAGTTTTGTTGGTTGTTGGGATTGTTGGTGAAGTCTTTTGTTGCAATATTTGTGATTTATGTATGATGTTGTCATGTGCATTCATACTTGTAAAATAAAAATTATCTTGGCTTGTATTGAATCCTTGTCCCAAGGATCTTTGGGTAGGGCATTACAACTGGTATTAGAGCCCATGTTCAAACATTGGGATCTCTGCACACTATATGTTGCCCATATGGATGATGGTGTGATTGTGTGAGTGCAAGTGTCTTGGCGAGAGCTCTTGAGTTTTGTTGCTTTGGTATCTACTTGTGATGGAATTTCTTGTTCAATAGATTCAACTAGAGTAGTGGGAGGAGAAGGAAGTTAGTCTTTCCTTGTTTTGTAGATGAAATTGATGTGCCTTGTTTGGTTGGTTATGTGTGTGACCCTTTTGGATGGAACCACTAATTGGTGTCCATGTGTAGGCTTGGTGTGCCTCTTTTTGTTTCTTCTTGTGGAGTAAGGTGTATTGTTTCCCTTTTTTCTCCTACTTGTAAGTAAATAAATGAATCTTAATTGTGATTATGTTTTATGTTAATATAGTAATGAGATGTTTCCTTTCTTTGAGAAATGAATGTTTATCGAGAATCATTGAAAATAAGTAGGTGTTGTATTAGGATCCTTTGGGTTAATGACTTAAGTCCCCAATCTACTTGCTCCATAAGCTTATGGAAATTTGAATTAAATTTATGGATATATAAATGTTTCATTGCATGGAAAATAATTAAGAAAATTATTGTAGTCTACATATGCATGAGGTTATTGATGGTATATTTCTTGATGTATGTGAGTGTGTTCTTGAATGCTACTATGATGATGCATTCCTTAGCATTGTGTGGTGGTTTATCCCTCTTGTGTGACTATTCTTAGACATCACTTGTAATGTGATTTGATTGATTCCTTATTTTATTTGGCTGGAGGTATTTTCCTCATGTTGTTGGGCTAGGATTGGTTTTTAGTATTTTTCCCTTCTTGGAATAGTCATCAAATTTCTCTATCATTCTCTTGGTGGTTGTTGTCACACTCAACTTATTGTTGAACTAATATCTTTTTTGATTTCTAGTTGGAATTGATAATTCCCCATTTGGGTTTTTTATTTTGTTCATGACGACTATTCTAAATTTGTTTTACTATTGCCTTGTTGTGTGTTGCGACTCTATCATGTACATCTCGAACCTCTAGTAGTATGTACAAGGGATGATATCACAGAGAACTTACTAGTGTGCTTGCAATAGATGTAAAGTTTTTAATGTAATTGGATGGTTTAAATGATGATTAATATTAATTTTATTCTTGAAAGAATTTCGAAGAGATATGTACTTGTTGTATGGGAAGTGACTCTTGAACCCTTGCTTTGAAAACCTTTCAATTTTATTGTGCTTTACTGCTTGTGTTATGTTTAACTAATGAAATTATGAAAGAGAATTAATGATGGTTTTAGTATGTGAATTTCCTTTCATTTAATGTCTTATGTCATTTTGTGCATGTGTGCTCATGAGTTGTTTCAAATGTTTTGTCTGTTGCTTGTCTTGGTAACCGAGATGGCTTGAGTTTGTCTGTGATGTTTTATCTTGAGTGGTGAATCAAAATCTTAGTTCTTAGTACTCTCTAAGATCCATCATGTTATAGGCCTCATTGATATCTTTTTGATGCTTTTCAAATGGAGTCAATTGAAGTCTGAACATGAAAGTTATGGCCTCTGGAATGAAGACAATTTTTGTACTATTTTGAAATTTTGTGTGAGAAATAAGTGGTCATGTATTTTCTTG
The DNA here is from genome assembly GCA_028749045.1 of Cupressus sempervirens. Taxonomy (NCBI): domain Eukaryota; kingdom Viridiplantae; phylum Streptophyta; class Pinopsida; order Cupressales; family Cupressaceae; genus Cupressus; species Cupressus sempervirens. The sequence continues at coordinate 264,695,356 of CM053790.1, forward strand.
CCTTGTTCTTTGCATTATATCACCCAGTTCAGTGAGAAACTTCACAGACTGTGCTAATGCAAGATTTCTCTTGGGGAACAACAAGCAACTATTTCGCACTTCTGAAGGTGCATATTGATGTTCAGAGTACCCTTTATCAAGTAGAGGCCAATTCAATCATGACATATCACATTTATGGCCATTGGAGAATTTTAACCCTTCATGTTACTCTTCATGAGGAGTTAACAAGCCTTCATAATCTACTACGTACTTTTTGGGATTCATTCTTGGGATTGTGTGTTTCCTATAGCACCATCCCACATTTGTGAGAAGAAGTGTGGACTGTGAGCATTCCTAGCTTGAGGATGATGTTGTCTTGTCTTTTGAGAGTGACTTAGTCTTTTGATGAGTCTAGATCCACCTTTTGGACATTGACTTTGGCACTTCTCTATATTCATTTCTCTCTTGAGAAAGTATGCTAGCGTGGTTATGCCACTAGCTTAGTTTGTGGTAGTTGAGTATGTTGATGGTTAGTGGAATTGTGAGATTTCCCTAATGCATCTTGGGTTGATTTAGTGCAAAGGTTGAGAGAGATTCCCTCTCAGCCCTGATGCTCTATAGTTTCTACCTCCCTAATCTTATATCTTCAAGAGGATTGTCTTAGTCAAGTTTCTCACTTACAATTGACTTGAGATGAGAGATTGAGTTTAGTAGTAGGTTGGGTGTAGTATTCCTAGCATGTTACTAGAGGGGCATGGTATCATTGGACACATATTACCATCTTATGAGTTGGTATGAAGATACTACATGATTTTCCAACTTGTTCATTGATGAAATTCTTTGCAACCTTGTGGAGAGGTGATGATATCTTGTCTAGTTGGGCTATGTAACCCAAGTTCCTAGTGATAGTTGAGCTTTTTGTACCATAGAGACTATGTGCTCCTATGCTTGGTGGTTAGTTGTGGAGAGTATCCTTTGGAGTGTGTGCTTTTGTTAGTAAACCATCATCCCCTATGTTCAAAGGGTGAGTTTACATGGATTCAAGGATGCTCATGTGTGGCATGATAGTATTCTTGGGAAGTTGGGATGGTTATTCCCCATGTTTCCAACTCTTGTTGAAAGTGCATAGTGTTTTGACCTAGTTTTGCAATGATGTGGTAGGTGCATGTCATTGTTGGGCACCTATTGATGAGGTAGATTAAATTTTTCCTTACCTTGTATTTTTGACTTTATGGCTAGATGGGTTTTTCCTAGTGCATAGGAAGTTCCTTGTTGGGGGACCTTGTTGTAGTGTGATACCTATTCTCTTGTGGTTAACCTATTTGGGGTTTGACATGATGGTTGAGAATTTTGGAATGATTTTCCTAGACTTGTGAAGAATTTGGTGGGTCATTCCTTTTTCTCGGTTTTGATTTTTCTCTTGGTGTGTTTTGGTTTCCATTGTTGGATTGTAGGCTTCTAGGAGTAAGCCTAGTCTTTGGGGGGGATGATGTAGTGCCTCTCCTATTTGAATTTTGTAAATAATCCCGATGGATGCAACCTTGTTGATCTCTCCTTGAGAAGGGATCATGATTGGGACCATGAGTGCTCTACACCCTTGAGGTGATTGGTTTTAGGTTACTATATTAGTTGCTCTGATTATGCTTATGATTGATTTTTGAGTTTATGATGTGATTTATGGTTCAATGAGGTTTGTGCCAGTGGTTACTAGGATTGATGTGGTATCATGATGTTGTTCTGTGATTACCCAGAGATGTGTGTAGAGATTGCACTATGTATTATTACCTGACTACATTGGACTAGGTTCCTATAGTAGTGGTTAGTCATGTATATGACTATGTTCACTTATGTGTTTCTAGTACCTTTTCATGTTGTGTAATCAACCATTATTAAATGATTAAATAATTAGAGATGGCCATGTTAGATTCATTGGTTATGTGCTACAGATATTTTCCTTGTTATATTTTGATTTGAGAGATATTTGTTACTCATGTTATGTTTTACATTTGAAATGATCTGGGGGTCATGTATTATACCTTGATTTCAGTATCATAGATTTTAAACTACTATGTTGTGTAGTTGATCATATTTGCATGATGATTCCATTTGGAGATGATAGTATGTTTTATGATGATATTTGGCTATCCAGTATTTGGACATATCTCTGATTATGTTATGGGATGGATTTAAGGCTATTATTATTTACTTCATTCTTGCTTCATTGTGTTATATGTGAACACGAGTAATGTAAATAGATTATTTTAGTATAATTGAATAAATAGTTAAATTAGGTGATTTAATGCATTTATTTCTTTGGCTATGTTATTATATGCAATTGCACTTGATCACTTGTTTTAGTGTGCAAGATTTATATCCCTGCCAGTGGCACATGGAGTTAGTGATTCAGCTATTCATATTTTACCAATGACATCCCTTTATTCACTTGAAAAGTGAATAAGTATCCAAAAGGGATTTAATTCCTCACTTCTTGCTTTTGAATTATAAAGTTTGAGAGTAAAACCCAAAATCCTCTTCATGAGGATTCACTATTTTGTTTATTGTGGGAGCTATGGGCATGGGATCATCATGAGATCAGTCTTGTTGGATCCAATTTAGGGAGACCTTGGAATGCCATGATTTTTGGCTACTTCTATGGGATTTTTATTTTATGGTTCAGATTCTCATTTTGCCCTTTTGGCTGCAAGGTAGGGCTCTCGCATTTTATTGTTTATGCTCTATTTCTACTTCTATTTTTTGTAGCTATTTGTTAGGAGGCTCAGAACTAGTGTTCCCCTCCATTTCTATATGCTATCTCTACCCTATTTTTTAGGATGACAGTTTGGGGTTTTACACTGTTATGCTGGCCATTTTTTGCATACGAACTCCAAACCCAAATTTTATTTGATATTTGTGGCTTTTGTGTTAAGACCAAATAGGTTTTAATTTTGAATTTTTTTAGTTTTGAGGGTTTTTGCTTTGATTTGTGTGTCACCCAATTTTCTTGGGTTTCTTGGCATGATGTTGGTCGTGGACTTGGATTATCTGTAGGATGTAAGTTAGAGCATTGCTACACTTTTATGTTTGCATTGGGATGCATGCTATATCTATACTCTCGATGTCATGTTCGGTTGAGTGATTTTATACCTGATGTTATTGTTTCTTTTCGACCATTGTTATGATTTTGTGGACACTAGGATTCATGTAGAATCCATACTCCCAGATTGAGGCTAGTTGAGTGAGTTCATGATGTTTGGTCTTGTTACATCATTGGGATTTGTGTAGAATCCATACTCCCATATTGAGGTTGGTTGAGTGAGTTCATGATGTATGGTTTTATTGTTCTTGGGATTCATGTAGAATCTATCCTCCTAATTTTTTTTTTGGTTGAGTGATATTTTGTTGCTATTCTCATCAAGTCCTTGTGTTATGATCTTTGTGATGGTGGTGTGTCACACACAAGTATGTGTGTGTACATTTGTTGGGTGACTTGTGAGGCCTGATCATCAATGGTACTTTTGGGAGTTATGATCATTGGGGTTCGGTTGGGAATTTGCATGCATACAGGCACTCATCATTGGATGAGCATGGGTAGGGTAGGGTAGCACATAGAGGGGCTTTTATCTCACAACCTGGTGACTATTTCCCATTGGTTAGTAGAGGAAGTTTAATATAAGTGATAACTAAATAAATATACTAGGTGGTAATCAAATTTAAGATAATTAAGAAGTAGGACTTGTGCACCTTCCATTGGGGAGTGTTGCTACCCAAATTTGTGCTCCTTTTTTTGGGGAGTGTAGCTACCAAGCTGGCTTGGGCTTGTCGATGCCAAGCGACTCTCCACGATTTCAGCCCCTACATAGTAGCCCATTGAGTTCTAGACTAGGACATTTTCTACTTGCATTATTTCATGATCTTGGTTTTAGTCATCATTACTATCTGGCATGGGTGTTAGCCATGGACGTTGTGCTTTTTGTGCATTTGTGGTTTGATCATTATCTCCATCAGCACAATAGGAGTGGACCTATGGGTTTCACATGGTTGGTAGGCATAGCTACCTAGAGCATTGCTAGAGACCAATGTACAAAGATGATCTATTGTCCTAGTGTGACCATTGTTGGATGTTTTCACTTGGTACTTTGAGTTTTGGAGTATGCTTTCTTATGGTTTAGGCTTTCATTGGAATGCTTGTATTTCATGTTTAGATGATGTAAGTTTATTGACGCATTCCCTTATTATGATGTTTAGCATATGATAGATGATGTTATCTGCTCAGTTGGAATATCTATTGCTTTTGGTTTAACATGTTAGATTTCCTGTTCTTATGATGTTATTGCACTTTAGTAGTGATTTCCTTATAAAAAAACTCCAATTATCTAGTTGGTAGTTTGGGATGTTACATGCAGGGGATGGCTAGGACCTTTGAGGTATCATGATGCTATTATAGTTGGGAGGAACCATACACTTAGTTTGTAATTTTAGTACATTGTGATGTTGCTTATGTACACTGTGATGTTGCTTTTAGTTTTTTCCCTTCACTACTATGTTAGATGGTTAGATGTAGTTTTCATCTTTTAGTTATTTTGTTTGAGTGTCTTCACCTCAATTGTGGATCTGGTACTCCCCAGTGTGGAGAAAATTTATTTCCTAACTTTTTATCTTTATGTTTTATGGCTTGTTGTTTTGTATCCTCATGCGAAATTGCACTTTCTCATGCAAAAATGTAAAAGCTTGTATGGTGTGTTGGGTTTCATCACGTGGCTTATAGTGCATCCACAAGTGAAACCCAACACTAGTTTGGGGTGTTTTGGCTATTGGGCCAAGCAAGCCCTCATGTGATTGGGTAGATCCTCGTGTGGCTTGTTGTACATCCTCGCACGAATGAGTATCATCTGTGTATCCTCACATGAAAAATAGGGGGCATCTCCATTGATTTTTGGGGAACACAATTTGGTGTTTTAAGTACCCTTTGGGTTTTCTTAATTTTCCATGCTTCAACAGATCTGAGAATCTTTACTCTATTTTCATCCTTGGTTTCATTTCTTTGCTTGTGTGTGACAGTTTGGTTGTGGCATTTGGAGATTCATTGGTTGCTAGGATTGTTACTGAAGTCTTTCATTGTGATCTTTGTGATCCCTGTATGATGTTTTCATGTGCATTCATACTTGTAAAAAAAAAGTTATCTTTGCTTCTATTGAATCCTTGTCCCAAGGATCTCTGGGTGGGGCATTATAGTTGGAAACCCTATATTGAGTGAGCTTATAGTTGTGTAAGCATTAAACATTTATTGCAAAATTTTAAGGGTTATATAGTCATTTCTTGACTCATTTGCATTCATTCAAGATTGAAGAGAGAATGAACAACATGAAGTTAGAATAGGAAATTCTAGCATTTGCAAACTAAATTCAACTACAACTCGACATATTCATCAAATTGAAAAGGTATTTCACTGGTGTTGAGTTTCGTTGTTTGAGTTTTCATAAACCCTAGGTATCAAATATGGTAGCAAGCTCTTCTAAAAGTGTTAGGAAAGAGGGAAAGGAAGTGGTGAATGTGAAATTAAATAGTAATGATGTTAGACAACCACCTTTCTAGGAAATATTTGAAATTGCATATAAAGGAGACATGTCACGTGTGCTATCAATGATACCACTAAAAATCTTAACGATTCACGATGACAAGTGTTGTTATACATACAAAGTTGGAAGTATAAGTGACATGGAGATTAGGGAATTGTATAGTCAAATTTGTGGTGATGGACTTTTAAGGGAAGAGAATAAAATCATAGAAAGGAAAGGGTTGGCTCGTGGCCTAGATTTCCCTAATGCATTCAAGACTGAATGGATCAAGATTGTGCTCAGTAGAATACATGACAACTTCATTTGGCTAGAAAATGGACCCATTAAGATCACTAAAATTAGCCGAGTGTCAGGGTATCCTACCCTTGACTAACCCAAGAGCATGCAAAGTGATTCAAAAGAGATAATTGAGAAGAACATAGGTGTAGTATGGAATAATAGGGGGACGTTTATAGATTTTATCTCATACCCCCTATTTGCTTTTGTTTTGAGAGTGATAGCTCACAAGTTCTTTCAATCTAGTAGATTGAATAGTGTGTCCTACATGGTTATAGACTTGGAATACAAAATAGTACAGAGAGACCACACCTATGACCTTGTTGAGTTGCAACTTCAACAACTATCTAAAAACTTGTAGGCCATAAGGAAAACTAGGAGTTCATCTTGTGAATTTGGCTCTTTATTAGTTTGTATATTGTTTTATGTGCAGAACACATTTCCTTCATTTGGTAAAGTTTCTTGGAAGACCAATAGTTCTATCATAGTTCATATTCTAGAATTCATGGAGCAACTTGGAGATAATTTTGAGTCAATGATGACAAGTTATTTTGAAGAAATTAAGAATTCTATGAAGCAAAGACTAAGGATTTTGGTGTCACTAGTTGAGAAACATTATGATGATGTTTTCTTTCTAGTTGATGTTGATTATACATATGTTCAGGCAATCATACCCAGGGTCAGATGGCTTAAGCCCTTGTCATATGAGATAAATATTGATAAGGCAATTTAGAGAGTACAAATTTAATCAAAGACATTTAAAAGACAAAGAAATCATACTTTCTTAAGGAAAAGTTTGTTTCATCTAAACAAACTATCAACTCTCACCATTATAAGTCTCATTATAGACTTGTTGTAGTCTATTCATTGTATCTATTAGATTTTGAAGAATAAAAAAGGAAATGGGGACATTTTTAATCTATAGCATAATTTTGAAAATATACTAAAATCAAGAATTTATATTTAGTATTGTTTATGGGTATGAATTATTATTATGTGTTAAGCTCAAATAGAGTCGAACCCAAGACCTCCTAATGAAAGACTCACAATTTACCATTGTGTTATAGGCTCTTTGCCTATAACTTAAAAATAATTAGTAAATATATATTATTAAAAAGTAAAAAATCTATAATTTATTAATTTATTATTAAACTAAAGCAAAAAAGTAAAAAATACTTTATTTTTAAAAGTGTTAAAACATTTTGAGTTTGGTTGGCATCAATATTTATTTAAAATTTGGTGTATCTAAGATGAACCAAACCAATAAGGAAAAAGGGAAAAAGGCAAAATCATTTTCAATTCTATTTAGTTTACCGTCTAAAGAATTTGCATGCACCTATCATGCGGATACAATCCTTGCTAACAAGAGTGCTAAGCGATAAGACGCCATCTATCACTTGACGAAAACTAATTAACCAGACACAAGAATCTTGTTGTATGTTACAAGTGACGACAACAAGTGTACCTGAAAAATAAGTTTATAAATTTTCTGATAGAGTGTTAATGATACTAACAAATAATAAATTCATTCTTTTCTCTTACTTCTATTTATTTTTTCAATTGAAAATATATATTAAATACTTTCTAACCAATCAGAAATTAGAAATTTGACTCTTATAATTGATTTTAAAAATGCATGCTCCAAAACTTTACCTTGTAATAACATTTTAGTTTTCTCATTAGAATTAATACTAGAGAGTGGGAGGGACTAATAAAAAGGAAAAAAAATGTGTTGATAGTAAAAACATAAGGCCAATAGTTTGTCTAAATATAAGAGCAAGTTCATACTAGGAAGACTTGGTGAAATCATGTACTGATCCATATGCTCATTTTCTAGCAAAAAAGAAAATCGAGAGTACAAATCTTATCAAAGACATTTAAAAGACGAAGACATCATTCCTTCAACACGTCGACCAAGAAAGTCAAATCTCATTTTCATTTTCTGTCGTAGTTCGACTACAACATAACTTTCAAGAGATATATTTTAGTCGTCTTTGATGATCACAAACTAAACTAATAGAATTACACATAGTTTTCCACTTTATCGCTTTCTTTCTATTTTGATATTATTTACCAACAGTGTTCACATTTCATACAAACAAACAAAAACATGTGGTGATGGTGAGTTATTGGATTTAAGTGCCATCTTCTTCAAATGTCGTATGGAACTCGGCAAGAATTGGTAATGATCTCTATGGTTGAAACCATGCATAACATGTTTAACTATATAAACAATTTTAATTATAAGTTTATATATACATTATAATTTTAAGTAAATAGTTTCTTAAAATTGTATAATACCAAATCGTTTTACAACTGTAAAAGTCTTTCCTTTTAATATCATTTAAAGATTAAATGTGTCAAATATATAATTTAAAATGGATATTTAATATCATATTGAAAGGAATTTTATTTTTAATTGTTAAACTTATTTTAGTAAATATGAAAGAAGCATATTTGAAATAAGCTAAGGAAATGAAATTCTAAAACAATCCCCGTCTTTATTTAGAATCTCTCCTCTTTTTTATAGTGTATTATAGAGGGAGATCAACAATGAAAAATTTCGATAATGCTTCTTCTCATAACATTATTTCTCATGTAAATGGTATGCTTCTAGTGAATCTCACCTCTACTACTTCATTAGCTTTGAAAACTGAATCTCAACCACCACCGACTTTGACTTTAATTGTTTTACTTGTGCCTTTAAATGCAATGACTACTAATTTGGCCTCAATGCCTTAATTATCCTTTTGTGCTTAACAAAGTTGTTGGAAAATTAAGAAACACAATTCAAACAATGTACAAATCTCCATGATAACTTAGTATCTCATAATCAATCTATAAATTAATATATCCTTGAAAAAATTATTTTTGCTGTGTGATTTTATGTTTGTTTAAATAGAAACAAAACTTTAATGTTTAGATTGGGAAATTAAAATCTTATTTTCTACAAGACCAATTCCATTAAATTCAATGGCTTTGTTTAGTTTTTGAAAATGTTTTATATTCTCAAGCATAAATATAGTTAAAAAGAATGTCATCCATTTAATATATTTATAGTATTTGCTAATATTTTTAATTGCATTATCAAATTAGATTAATACAATATACACATACATTATGATTATGGTGGGAAAAAGACATGATATTCCAAGGCAAACAACAAAGTTATATTAAGTATTTTTTGCTAAACAGTATTAAACCGTTTAAATGTTTACTTATATAATATATTTTAAAAATTTATAGTTTATATATAATTTTTTCTTTTCACTCACCCTGGACTTTTTTTTTCTTATCAAGAGTGTTAGACACTTAAAGAGGGGGAGTTTTTCCTTCACCTAATAAATCCACCTTCAAGTAGACCTCAACTATTCTTTTATTTATATAAGATTAAGTAAGTTGGTTCTAATAGATCATAGTAAAATTATGATTTTACATTTTTCTTTATTTTTCAAATATAAATTCTACAAAATTCATGTGACCAATTTTAAACAAAATTATTATTGTTTCATTGTTGTGTTGTGTAAGGGCTAATTGATTATCATTTTTAAAATTTTACTACTTTTTTATTTTTTTCTTTAGCTTCTTCCTAGTAGTAATTATGCATTTCTTCTAGCTATTATTTATTTTCTAAAAAAATCTATCTTCTGAATCAAATTTTTAAAAATAGAGATCATATTTAACATTATTTCTTGTCTTAAGCAGTCATAACTCTCTCCTCAAAATAAATCATTATAAATTTTCATCAAATTGATCCTAGAATACTAGGAATAGAATATGAACTAGAACTTGTATCAAAAATTTTAATTTACAAACCTAAGGCTAATGGTATTACAATGGAAAAACTATTTGATTAAACCCTAAGGTTAAGGAAACTAAGATATATAGGCACTAACAATTTCATTCTCATATTGATAAGATTACTCACATCTTATAGAAAATCATGGCATATCATGGTTATATGAAAAAAATAGTTCCATATATATAGGATGGTCTAACCCAAAACTAATTATAAGAATCCATGAACAAGTCCCAAAAAATGACAAACAAAATTCATCATCTAGGTACACTAGGAAATAGGAATTTGTGACAATGAGATTAGCCTAGTTACATTTTGGTGTAATTATGCAATTCTAGTTTTAAAAGAAAGATAAATTAAGAAAAAAGAAAATGGTAAACTCTATAATATAACTTTTTAATTTTAGCTACAAAATTTAAAGAATATGTCTTAACAATGTATCATCCTAAAAAAATAGCTTATATGATTGGAGGCTCTATGACCCATTAGACTCCCCTAGATCCACCAAAAAAAATTGAGTTAATCTTCTTGATGACTGGTTAACTTATCTACTTATCCCCAGGTATAAGTCAACTAGCTAACGTGTACTTGGAATTTTGGGCTCAAATTTGGCTCAAGGCCTAATGGAGGGGTTTTTTTCCAAGGTTTTGATTTTTGGTTAGCCTTAATCAAAATTGAATCCTAAAATGATTGTAAAAGGACATCAAATCCTCTTGTTTTGACATAAAAACATACTTAATACATGATCAAGTACAAGCATTCAAGCTATTATATAATTAAGAATTTGGATACAAGATTTGTATATAAGCATCAATTTTGAGACCTCCAAGTATCCATTTCTTTAGGATTCATTCAAGTAAAGGCAATATTCTCTAATTGATGCAATTTTTTGTCTCATGATGAAAAAGTAAATGAATTATCAATCAAGTAATAAGATTTGTACACGCATTCTTCTCCTCTCTCCTTCTCAATTGAAGTTGTCTAACATACATACATTTCAGGCCTAAGATTTACAAGTGTATATCTATACATTGGTGAAGGAATCCTTAATTTATAAAATCTATTCCAAGAATACACGTACAAGCATCTTCATGGATTTGAGTGATTACTATGTATTCATTTGTGGGGGTTTTTCATGCATGGTGAATCTAACATTTATCCTATTTACATTACTTTCCTTTATATAATTTAAATTTTAATTAAATAATAATTCCTAAATGGGGGTTTGACTAGGAAAACCCCTTTCTACAACATCTTCCCCTTCTTTTCTATCTATACAAATAGGTTGCATAGTTGCAAATCCAAATCTTGAAGCTAAAAATATAGTTGTGGGTCCTAATCAGTTTTCGTCATATCTGGAGTTGTCAAGAACAATTTGCCTATTCATCTTGTACCTAGAAATTTTACTTTTTGTTAAACTCTTTGGTTGTAAATTTTAGAGTAGAAATACATAGATCTTGGGCTCTCATAGCTAGAGTTATAGAATATTATGACATTCTAGTAATAGTCAAAATCGTGCCAAAGAGGATAACCTTCCTTTCTTACATTAAGGTGAGTTAATTCTCTCTATTTTCATCTCTCTCTTACTTTTATAGATCATATCTTATATTCTTATTTACTTATTTACATTATTGTTAACCATCTTAGCCCCCTCCTAAAATTCCAATGTTGTCATCTTCATGAGCATCCAAGGTGATAGTCATGTTCCACCTCCTACTTAATCATTATAATTTTCCATGCAAGCATAATTAGGGTTACACAAAAAAATTGATTATTTCTTTTTATCCCTAAGTCTTTTAAATTCTTGGCATCGTATGAAGTGCTTCAAGTTGCGATGATGTGATTCCCCTTCATCACCATGTTGCTCTAGTTTAAGACTTAACTGTCAGATGGGCTACAAAAACATGAAATAGTCAGGTTCAAGTGATCATTACAACATCACCAGGAAAAAGCATGTGTCAGAGTTTTAAGTTACAAAGTTATGATGGGCAATAGGAAATCAAGTATAATGGTTTTCACATTCTTCACTTGTAGTTGAGGTTAACCCAAGATTAAGTTGGCCAAGTTACAAAAATGTACTGTTCATACAATCGCATATCGTTAAGAGTAACCTAAGGTTTGGACAAGGATGATGTAGGATACTTTGTTTGCACTATCACAGGATCAATTGTTGAGTTAATAATTCAATTTGTGATGGAGTGATCGATAGTTCAAAGTGTTCATCGCAGTATTACATAATTAAGTAATCAATAGAGTTTTCAAATTGAAAAGGTGTGAAAGAGTAATGCAAACAGTGAATTAAGGGTTGTAGTGTCACAAAGAGTTAACACTAAATCTTGGTTTTAGTAGTGAAGTAGTGATTTCCCTTTGTTGCACTCTTGCAGGGTTAAAGCTAAGGTTATGAACTAAAGTTGTGAAGCTGCGAAAAAAGAAAAGTTGAGACAGTTAAGGGCTAGGTGCAATGTCAAAAGGATTCATTTATAGTTATGAATTTTGGCTGTGAAGCCATGAAGTGAGATGATAATTAATCAGAGCAGTGCTTGTAGTGTCACATGTTTTAAATAGGCTTCATGTTTGACAGTTCTGATAGAGCAACACAGTTAAAGAGAAAGATATCACAATATTGCATAGTTAAATGATTGTTAGGTCCTAACTGTTGCAAGGGTGTCAAGCGATCATTTTTATGATGTTCTCAAGTTCACCATAGTTAGTGAGCTAAGGTAATTTCAAGTTGTGAAGCATTGATAAGGCATGAATGAAGATGTCACTTCGTTACATGGCCAAATAGCTAATGAAGAGAATGAATTACGCAACCACAAATAGGAGCATGCATAGGTCAACATAATAGTTAGAAGGCTATATGATCTGGAAGAATATTTAAAGAATATAGGGCCACATGTTGGGTCAAATGGTTGAATTCAGCTGACTTATCATATGGCTAACATAGTGTTGTTGTGAACATAGAACAAAGCAACTCTTTTATGACAAATAGGAGAAAGGATTTGTTTGCTTGCAACCACTTTTTTTTCTATCCTCAATACCATTACATCCCATGCTTCATAAATGCATATGATGATCAATTCTATTTGATTTGGTCTCTTTAGCCTAAGTCCACTCTTTCCCTTTCTCATTTTGTCATGTCTAGCAAGCAATTGTACTTCATGATTGGATTTTCTTTCTAATTCTTGGTTATTGCTCTCATCTACAATCCAACCTTATAGTCATTGATGTTAAACTCAAGCTTGTATCTAGGTTATGCCTACACCCTATAAAGACAAGTTTTGTTGTTTTTCAAAAGATCTCTCTTTTCTTATCTTTTGCATATATTCTCTATAAATATTATTGCCTCTTATTCAATAGAAATAATTGTTGTCATATCCATTCTTAGCTAGTTGAATTAATGTAACCTGATTATACCTCATTTTTCTAGATGTATTTTGGTAATTATAATATTGTATGCTCATGTTCATTTCAATTGACTAATATGTTAAGTTAATTTTTTGTATTGCTTGCATGGTTATGTTAGTTCTTGACTATTCCATAGAGTTAAGATTGAAAGAATATAGATAGTGGTATGTCTTGTGAGGTATATTGGATTTTAATGCAATTTTTGGAAAGAAGTAGATCAACATATTATTTGGTGTATCACCCCTCTAGATTAGATTAGGTAGTTTGATTTTCATGCATTTTTTTCTCCCTTTTTTCCTCTCAAGAAGTAGTTTGGTGCACCCTAATAGTAAGGAAGTAAGCCTTCTCAAGAGATTCAATCTCTAATTGCAAAGTCCCACACTGTTGAGTTTTTTTCCATGTTACACGAGGTCACTTAAGGGTCATACCTTAAGAAAGGGTGGAGACTTTTGTGTCAACAATTTTTGGAATGCCTAATGGGAATACATTGAAGCATTACTTAAGTATATTGGTTCTCTGGTGTCAAGAAAGGACTTCAACTTCTATGCTAAGAAGATAGTGTTGCTCTTAGCATTTCAAACCTATAAGAGGCTCTCATTCAAGCACTTGGTGACTCCAATTGTTGTAATTCATGCCCAAGATTCAAACAAAGGAATCTTCTAAAGGTATTTTCCAATTTAATGAACTTCCATTTTCAAATCCTAGAAGAAAAAGAAGTGGACTCTCTCTATCTAGGAGTTTATAAGTAGCACATACACCTCTTAGATCTCTTTCTACTCCTCCACTTGATAGGTCATAGCCTAGGGTACCATATTTTTATCTAAGTAGATCACTATTTCACATGGCCTTCCCTATAAATTAGGTATTTTCCACATTCAATGGTGGGAGACCTCTTATTTTAACCCAAAGACATGATATCCCAGTAGTAGCTCTTAAAATTCTACATTGATTTATTGGTGGGACTTCTATTTCCCCAATAGAACACATTCAGGAAATCTCAAATATCTGCAATATACATGGCATTATAAAAGATGATACTATTGTTAGACTTTTAGCCTCATCACTAAAGGGAAAAGCCTTACAATGGTATAGAGGCTTGCCACATAACTCCATTAATAATAAGGATGAGCTAGGAGAAATATTATGCAAATACTTCAAAGATAAGAGTGAGCATCTATCACTTTTAGAATAACTTACTACAATCAAGAGGGCACCTCATGAGTTTATGATAGATTTTGATTATAGATTCCAAAAAACATGGGATAGAATCCCTGCTGCAATGAAGCCTACTCTTGATAATGCTTTCTTTCATTGCCTTAGAGATTTTAATAATAATATCTCTACCACATTGCAAACCATGGGAGGGGAAACTTTTCCAACTACTTATGAAATTTCTATAAACACAAAGAACACTCTAATTCAAGGAGGAAAGCCAGCTCCAATGCCTCCAATGCCACTATTTCCTGACATGCCTATACACCAACCTATAATGGCTCCCATCCCAACTATAAGTACATGTCAACCTCTTGTTGTTACCCCTTCCACCCCCACATCTTTGAATGGGATAGATGAAATTAAGACCATGATACATGCTATAATGCAAAATATGGATAAAATCAAGGATCATAACTTTGATATAGACAAAAGGTTTTAGGATCAAAATGTAGTAATTTAAAAAATGAATAATGAATTGGTGACTCTAAAGAGACAAAAAGCTCAAGGTAGCAAGCCCTTTTAGAACAACTATCAAAGTTAGCCACTCAATAGATAGCTAAATTATGGTCAAGGCCCATATTACCAAAATAGATTGGTGGGTAATGTTGACCTTGCAAATGCAAGTGCAAATCTAGTGAGGACAATAGTTGCTCAAAAACTCAGCTCATGAACAAGAATATTGTTATGTTTGAAACTTTTCATATGAGAAATGTATTTTCCATATAACAGAACCTTCTCAAGCCCTAGATACACAATATCAAGCAACAGGGCATCAATATGATGCTAATCAACCCACTATTGGTTTTTAATACCAATAGCAAGGGGAATGCACTTTCATGAATTATCAGCCTGAAGATTACTACCATGCAAATTATGATGGTAATGATGGAATAGCTCATAATACTAGAAGAAAAAGAAGAGTTGTAGAAGAGGCTCCATCCTCTTCACCAATCCAAGCTACAAATTTGAAAACTATTCCACATGTCACAAGTGAAGGTGTACAACATAATCTTGTTGCTTAATTGAAAAATCATAATAGCAAGAAGAATAAAGAGCCACATGTTGCTCCCATTCATATACCAGACCCTATAGTCACCAAGGTTCCAACCAAGTCAACATACACTCCTCTCAGCATTGTACATCAAATGAGGAGGACCAATATCAATGTTCCTATATGGGATGTTCTTGCAGTGTTGTCTCAATTGGAATTATTACAACAAGAATTAAAGACTATCAAAGTGTAGAATGGACTAGCTACTATGGACAGAGCAACAAGCTTTGTGCAACCTAAAAGGGAAGAAGAAGCAAGTAAGAAGAGCAAGCCTTCCCCTTTTTATCTCTCTGTGATTATAGGAGATAAATTAGTCCACAATTGCATGATAGACTCTAGAGCTAGCAACTCAGTTATGCCAAAGTGTGTGGCTAATGGCCTTGGTATTTAGTATGAGCTAATAGATAAAGGGGTTCTTCAGTTGGATGGTATTTTTGTTGCAATAGTAAAAGTGTTTAAAAATATTAAGATGGCATTACATGCATGTCTTGGTTGTATTTTCATACAACACATATTAGTTGTTGAGCTCCCTCCACATTTTTCTATTTGCCTAACTAGGGACTTTACTGCACAAATTGGTAGTTATATTGCATCTAACTACTCCTACATGTTCTTTAGGACAAGATATGGAACAAAGGATTCCATAAAGTTTGGACTATTAGCCCTTAATCATATAGAAACTATACTCACAACTCCATAAATATGAATTGCACAATCTGGGAAGAAGATGAGGAATGGATAACTCATGAACATGCTACACTCATAATAGGGCTTCTTGACTATCTTTTAGATGAATGGTGTAATGCTTTCCAACTTGACCCAATACAAAAAGCTATAGAGATAGGTATTGTAACTTACTGTATATTTGAAGAGGGTGCTCCTATTCCAAATCTCATGAAAGAAAAAGAAGATACAAATGGATTGTGGAATATGTTCTTTGATGACTCAAGGAACAAAAATGGTTCACGTGCTAGTGTAATGCTTGTTTTTGCTAGTTTGGAGAAATATTACTTTTCATATAGACTCCAATTTAGCAATAATAATAATGTGGTTGAGTATGAAGCCTTGATCCAAGGTCTCCAACACCCATAAAGAAGAGGCATAAAGTTCTCAAAAGTATTTGGGGATAGTGAGTTGGTTGTAAATCAGATCAGAAATTAGAATGTCATGAAGAACAACCTTCTCAAGTCATACAAACATAGAGTTTGGGATCTACTTGAAGGCTTCCAAGCATTTAATATTTAGAGTGTTCATAGGAATAAAAATAAACATGTTGATAGGCTTGCAGCAATTGGTGCTCATTATGACATACTAGAACATGTAGTTGATGTAAAGGAACAATATATCAAACTTGTTGTAAGACCTGTTGTCCTAGATAATTGCAAAAATTGGAAAGTATTTGGTTCTAATTTATAAATTATTAATTTCCTAAAAAGCATTTGATTCTAATTTATAAATTATTAATTTCCTGAAATGAAGTAGAATTATCTACTAAAAAACAACCAAACCTGCAAAGCCAGAATGGAGATCAAATTGTGAATCTTAATTCCAACAAACTCCCTAAAGGCCTAGTCACTTTAGAGGGCATATTTAACTCTGACGATCAAGAAAGAAGCAAGGGTTCAAACCTGAGTACAAGGAAAAATGACTGCATGCCTGTCACCATTGCTAATGGGAAGAATCTTAACTTGGGAAATGTATGCATTGATATTAAACAAGAAGTTTTCATTAAATTATGTCAAGGATATAGTGATGTTATTGCTTGGACATATGAAGACTTAAAGGGTTTTGACCCAAGCTTATTCTAGAATACTGTAGATTTAAACCATGATGCAAAGCCTATTAGACAAAAGAAAATGTCAATCAACCCTAAGATTGAACCATTAATGAGAAAAGAGTTGTCATATCTTATGGAAGCTAATATCATTTTCCCTATTAAGCACTCTTCATGGGTAGCCAACCTTGTTCCTATTAGAAAGAAGAATGGGGAAATCAATTTATGTGTAGATTTTAGGGATCTTAATAAGGCTTCCCTTAAGGATCACCATCCCCTTCCTTCTATGGAACAACTTCTATCCAAGGTTAGTGGCTTAGAGAGGTTTTATTTGTTAGATGGTTTTTCAAGTTATAACCAAGTGTTAGTCCAAGGGTTAGACTGATACAAAACAACCTTCACCACCAAACGAGGTGCTTATTCCTATTGTAAAATTCCATTTGGCCTAACCAATGTAGGTGCCACTTTCCAAAAGGATATGGAAATGGCTTTCAAGGGTGTGCTAGAGTATTTTTTCTTGATATATCTTGATGCTATAACTATCTTTTCAAAACATGTAGCATACTACTTTGATCATTTAAGGCAGGTGTTCATCAGATGCAGAGAGTATGGTGTGTCTCTAAACCCAAAAAAGTGTGTGTTTTCAACTAATCAAGGAAAAATCCTATGACACAATGTGTTAAGAGATACACTAGCAATAGATCCAAAAGGGTGGAAGTAATTCTCTCTCTCCCACTTTCCAGCCACCAAAAAGGATTGCATAGTTTTATTAGTAGGATCAACTTTGTGAGAAGGTTCATCCTTGATCTTGTTTCCATGGTGAAACCTCCCACAACCATGTTGAAGAAGAATATGATGTTCACTTGGACCAAGGAAGGGAAGACCAATTTTAAGGAGATCAAGAAATCAATTGTAATAGCTCCCACTCTTGTCAATCCCAACTTTGATGGAGATTTCATCCTATACTCTCTTAGAGAGAGTCAAGTATATCAGCTATTTTAACACAATTAAATGAATAAAATTTGGAGCAGCCCATTGATTTCTTGAGTGAAGGGCTGAAAGATTATAAGAGAAAATATAGCTATGTAGAAAAGAAAGTTCTTGCTATTGTAAGGGCTCTCAAAAAGTTCAGACATCTTCTATCTCATAACAAGGTCCAACTCTTGGTCCCACATGCACATGTAAAGGAGTTCCTTCTGAACAAGGATATCAATGAAAAGGGATTTCGATGGATTAAAAAGTTCATGGAGTATGACATTTATATTAAAACCACAAATCTTGTGAGAGGCAAAGGATGTGTGAGAAAATGGCCTCATATTTTGTGCACCTAAGGAGACTACCCTCTTAATACAAGGTGAGAAACCAGTAGATAATGAAAATTAAAATGATTGGTTGCATGATATGGCTACCTTCTTGGTAGAAGGAAGATATCCCCAAGGTATAAATAGAGCCAAGAGAAGATAGTCTAGATTGTAATTTATTCCTTATTTCTTGGTGGATGGAATATTGTTTAGGAATGACTCTGATGGAGTCCTATTGACGTGTATCAAAATAGATCATATCAGCAAGTTGTTAAAAGAGTTTCATGATGGCCCTGTTGGTGGTCATTGCCCAGCTAGGGTTAGAGAAATGAAGATAATAAGGGTTGGTTATTATTGGATAACCTTATTCAATAATTCTCATAAGTGGGTGAGGAAATGTGACAAATCTATTTTCTTATCAAGAAAACAAAGATTTGGCACCCTTCCTCTTCATCCTATTTAGGTAGATCAACCCTTTGCTCAATGGGATTTGGATTTCATTGGTCCAATAAATCCACCCTCTAGTTATGGTCACAAATGGATCTTGGTAGCCATAGATTATTTTACAAGGTGGATAGAACTAGTAGCTTTGAAGAATGCAATAGAGGTTTTAGTGATTGAGTTCCTTCATGGAATAGTGATGAGATTTGGTGTTCCTTCAACTATCATATTAGATAACACCAAATATTTTTTTGGAATTGATGGGGACACAACCCACACAGAATGGACACAATAGGAAAAGGGGAAATTATATTAACTAAGAAAATAAGCTAGTACAAATAGTACAGGAAAATAAACTTCAAAACATGCCCTAAGGGCTTACAATAGCATAAATCTAGAGATAATTTCTCCTTTCAGTACCTCCTCTCAAACTCCACTCCAAACTACCTTTACAATGCTTGAAATCTCCTTAAATAGACCCCAGAGGGTTAAGGACTAGGAGTACATTCTAGAAAGTGCTAGTAGGCATCCACCGACCAAATAGAAGGTTCCAGAAGCTGTGTTAGAAGTCGACGCAAATCTAGAAGAATCCAGAAATGGTAACCAAACTTTTGGGAGGCATAACTTTTGAACCGTAGCTCTGATTGACGAACCGTTTACATTTTCGAAAAGCTTTTGAAGTGCTCTATAGCCCTATGGAAAAGCTTTGCTCATACCCAATTTTCAGCCCTTTTTGAGGTCATTTAATGCCCCTAACCTAACTTTGAAGCATTCTTAGGAGGTCTCCATAACCTGAAAAACTGCAATAACATTCAAACCGTGGGGCCTTTTGACCTAATTCTTTTTTTGAAATGCTCTAAATTACAATTAAATTCATCTAGCCAATTTACACCTCCTAGTTCACCAAAATGATGGCTCAATTACATACTCCTATTTTTTTGAGATTTACACGAACACTGATAGTGGAACTGTGAGAGTTGGAACCTTTATTTGACCCAAATGGGTATCCAAAAATGAAAGCACATGAAACAAAAACTAAGTCTAAGTATATTTTTTTGGGTGACACAGGATTGCCCTTATACCTCTGGATGCTCCTGCATCAAACACCCAGGGTAGATTGAAAAGTAACCCTGTCACTTTATGAATGGTAGAGGAAATCCCAAATGGGAAACCTCAGCTGTTGAAATCCAAGTTGAGTCCTCGATCCGCCGTCCTTTCCACTCCACCAAATACTCTTCATACTACCTATTTCTAGTACTCCTACCCACACGATGATCTAGAATGTCTTCTATCTCCTCCTTCTTAGAAGTAGGAATTAGACATGGCTCAAACAATGGCTCGTCATCTACACCATCATCATGATACTCTGTTAAGTCTGCAATGTTGAAAATAGGAGAAATGTGAATACCATTTGGTAGCTCCACCTCATATGCATTTCCTGAGTCATGTTTCTTCAAAATTTTGCAGGGGCCAAATTTCTTCATTTTTAGCTTGTTGTAAGTACCGGCTGGAAATCTTTCTTTTTGTAAGTGCACCATGACTAAATCTCCTACTTGGAATTCCTTATGTCTTCTCCTTTGATCAGCCCTAGCTTTATACTCTTGATTCATCTTGGTAATGTGTGCTTGAACCTCCTCATGTAGATGCTTGATATGTTCAGCAAATTCCTCAGCTTTAGCACTTGTCCTCTCCCCTTGTTCAATCTTCCTCAGCTCTGGTGCAGTCCTTGGGCTACTCCCATATACAATTTGGAATGGTGATTTTCTAGTACTCCTATTTATAGAGTTATTATAAGCAAACTCTGCCTATGGTAGAATCAAATCCCACCCCTTGGGCTTATCCCCAACTAAACATCTTAGCAAATTGCCCAGACTTCTGTTTACCACTTCTGTTTGGCCATCAGTCTGTGGGTGATGTGTGGAACTGAATTTTAGGTCTGTTCTCAACTTCTTCCACAATGTCTTCTAGAAATATCCTATAAATTTAGTATCTCTATCAGAAACTATACTCCTTGGGAGACCATGTAGTCTCACCATCTCTGAAGAACAAGTCTGCAATATGGACAACATCATGAGTTTTGTGGCATGGAATGAAATGTGCCATTTTAGAGAACCTATCAACCACCACAAATACTAAGTCATTACCCCTTTGTGTCCTTGGCAATCCAAGAACAAAATCCATACTTATGTCCTCCCATGGCTTTGATGGAACAGGCAATGGCTAATATAGTCTAGTATTGTGGCTAAATCCCTTAGCAACTTGAAAAACTTGACAACTCTGTACAAACCTTTTCACATCTTGTGACATTTGAGGCCAAAAATAATGTTCTCTCAGAATGGCAATGGTCTTATCTCAACCAAAATGTCCTGCCATCCCTCCACTATGTTTCTCCTTAATCAAATTTTCCCTCATGGAACTCCTTGGAATGCACAATTGACTACCCTTGAACAACATGCCATCCTAAATCAAATAGTATAACCACTTGGTTCTATCTACAGCAATAGGCTCTTTACAAGCTTTCCATGCTTCAGCAAAATCAAGATCCTCAGGGTACAAATTCTTGAGTTCATCAAACCCAACTACTTCAACCTGCATTACTATAAGCAACAACTGTCTCCTACTTAGTGCATCTGCAACCCTATTAGATTTTCCACTTCTATGCTTCAACACAAATGTATAGCTCTACAAGAACTCTACCCACTTCATATGCCTCTGATTCAATTTACCTTGGCTATTTAGGTACTATAATGCCTAATGATCAGTATACAAAACAAATTCCTTTGGTAATAAATAATTCCTCCATTTCTTTAAGGCCCGAACTATTGCATAGAACTCTTGATCACAAACAGAATACTTCTTCTTTGCATCATTCAATTTTTCACTAAAATATGCAATAGGCTTACCTTCTTGGCTTAATACAGCCCCAATAGCACTGCCACTAGCATCACAATCCACCTGGAACACTTTTCTAAAATTTGGAAGTGCCAACATAGGTTGTTCTGTCACCTTCTTCTTCAGCAATTCAAAACTTCTTGTAGCTGTTGTAGTCCATTTGAACTCTTTTCTATCCCCTCTTATTGTATCAGTTAGGGGTGCACATATGCCACTGAAATTCTTAATAAACTTCCTGTAAAAACTAACCAGACCATGAAATGATCTTACCTCAGTAGCAGACCTTGGAGTAGGCCATTTTAAGATGGCTTTTACCTTCTCAAGATCCATTTTGAGACCTTCGGGTGATATAACAAACCCCAAATAGACTAACTCCCTTTTTGTAAAATACACTTCTTCAGATTAATTAACAGTTTCTCTTCCCTTAGCCTTTCAAGGACACTACGAATATGCAGTAAATGTTCTTCCAAAGTCTTGCCAAAAAAATTAAAATATCATCCAAATAGACAATAACAAATTTTCCCAAGAACTTCTTAAGTACCTCACTCATGAGCCGCATGAAGGTGCTTGGGGCATTCGTCAATCCAAAGGGCATGACTAACCACTCATAAAGACCCTCCTTGGTCTTGAAGGTTGTTTTCCACTCATCTCCTTCTTGAATCCATATCTGATGATAGCCACTCTTGAGATCTATCTTTATGAAGTACTGAGCTCCACTCAAGTAGTCCATAAGATCATCCATCCTCGGCAAAGGAAATTGGTACTTGATGGTTATCCTATTTATAGCTCAAGAATCTATACACATCCTCCACT
Organism: Cupressus sempervirens; assembly: GCA_028749045.1. NCBI lineage: Eukaryota > Viridiplantae > Streptophyta > Pinopsida > Cupressales > Cupressaceae > Cupressus > Cupressus sempervirens. The sequence goes on from CM053790.1 coordinate 264,717,881, forward strand.
CTCCATCCTTCTTTGGTGTGAGTACTATAGGTACTGCACATGGACTTAGACTCTCTTGAATCAAGCCCTTCCTCAACAGCTCCTGAAGCTGTCTATTTAGCTCCTCTGTTTCAGTAAGAGTCATCCTGTGAGTAGCCTTGTTAGGAAAACTAGCTCCTAGAATCAGATCTATCTGATGACTAATTTTCCTTACTTGTGGCAATCCATCTGGAACATTTTCAAAGATAATATCTCCAAACTCCCCTAGTAAATTTGAAACTTCAAGTGGTATTTCACTACATCCTTCTTTATCTTTCCTAGGAATCAAAGCATAGCACATATGCTGATGTTTCATGCCATCTAAAAACTTCCTTCCATCAACAAATCCTAGCACTACTACATACCTTTTCACCTTCCTTTTTCATGGGCTTCAATTTGTGGCGAACTCCATCCTTTGTTAGAGAGTATGTGCTTGCATGTCCATCATGTATTGCATGTCTATCAAACTGTCATGGTCTACCCAACAATAGATGGCAAACATCCATCGGAATAACATCACAGAGAACTTCATCATGGTAACTCCCAATTTTGAATTTCACTAAACATTGTTCACTTACCAGGACCTTATGATTATCTTTTACCCAAGCAATCTGATAGGGCTGGGGATGTTTCTCCCTCGTGAGCTTCAACTTAGAGACCATCTCTTCTGATACCAAGTTATCAGTGCTACCACCATCAATGATTACATCACAACATTTATCCTCACACTTACATCTAGTACAGAAAAAATTCCTCCATTGTTCTGGTTCAATCTCACCACTTAGTAGGACTCTTTTATTTACCAAGGTCTCTCCTCTTTCTGCATCCTCTGAATGTGATGATTGTGCATCCTCATCCACATGAGCAACCCTAGCTTGGCCCTCAGCTCTCCTATTTGTCCTTCCTTGTCGTTGAGGGCATTCAAAGGCATGATGACCTTTGTCATTGCAATGGAAACAAGTACCATGGAAGCCTCCTCTTCCTTTTCCACGTCCTCTACCTCTTCCTCTCTGATTTCCAAAGTCTTGATCATGGGAGCGGTTGAAACCCTCATTCCTCTGGTTCCTTCTAGTACCCACATCTTCATTTTTCTTTTGGCTTTCATTATGGCCTCCAGATGATCTACCGCTTCCCTTCCTCCTTGACCATGCCCTCTTTGTCTTCCTTCAAATCTTTTATTTAGCTTCTCTTCAACTCGTAGGGAAAACTGGTATGCCTCTTCAACGCTGGTCATTCTTACTAGACTTAATTCCTCCTAGATGCTAGGTTGCAACCCATTGATATAATGAGAAACCTTCTCCTTATTTGCTTCTGCATGCCTCGCTCTAATCAAGAGTCGATAAAATTCCTCTGTATATTCTTGGACGAATCCTCCTGCTTTCTTTAACCCATGCATCCTCTTAAACAAATCAAGCTTGTAGTCCACAGGAATGAACTGCTTCTTCAATTTGTCCACCATGCGATCCCATCTTGTGATCTTCTCCTTTCCTCTTCTATTTCTTTCCAATTGAACCTCTTGCCACCAGATTTTGGCATGGCCTTTCAGTTTGGCCTTTGCAAACTTAACCCTATCTGGGTCCCTGATATCCTCATACTCAAAGTATTCTTCCAGTTCATTGATCAAATCGATCAACTCATCTAGTTTCAGATTTCCTGAAAATACACCCACTTCAATTGTAGTTCTTTTCCCAAACTTAGTAATGGCCCTAAAAAGCCTTTCCTTTGCATGATTCAGAACTTCCCCATCAAATTCCCCTTCTGGTCCCATTTCTTCTTCTTCATTCTCATCCTCACTGTCGTCACCTGCGACAACATTTGCTCCTCTACGGAGCTCCTCTTGCAATGCCTGTACCTGCCTTTGGAGGGCTCTAACCTCCTCAAGATTAATAGCTCTGGCCCTTCTTCCATGCTCTCTTCATGGAGGCATCTTCTAACTCGAACCCACAACCACACAGTCCTAGTGCAAACTGCATCACAGTCGACGCTTTGTCTACACACTCAGGAAAACCTGCTCTGATACCACTTGATGGGGACACAACCCACACAGAATGGACACAATAGAAAAAGGGGAAATTATATTAACTAAGAAAATAAGCTAGTACAAATAGTACAAGAAAATAAACTTCAAAACATGCCCTAAGGGCTTACAATAGCATAAATCTGGAGATAATTTCTCCTTTCAGTACCTCCTCTCAAACTCCACTCCGAACTGCCTTTACAATGCCCAAAATCTCCTTAAATAGACCCCAGAGGGTTAAGGACTAGGAGTACATTCTAGAAAGTGCTAGTAGGCATCCACCAACCAAATAGAAGGTTCTAGAAGCTATGTTAGAAGTCGACGCAAATCTAGAAGAATCCAAAAATGGTAACCAAACTTCCGGGAGGCATAACTTTTGAACCATAGCTCCGATTGACGAACCATTTACATTTTTTAAAAGCTCTCAAAGTGCTCTATAGCCCTATGGAAAAGCTTCACTCATACCCCATTTTTTGGCCCTTTTCAAATTCATTTAATGCCCCCAACCTAACTTTGAAGCATTCTTAGGAGGTCTCCACAACCCGAAAAACTGCAATAACTTTCAAACCTTGGGGCCTTTTGACCTAATTCTTTTTTTGGAATGCTCTAAATTACAATTACATTCATCTAGCCAATTTACACCTCCTAGTTCACCAAAATGGTGGCTCAGTTACATACTCCTATTTTTTCAAGATTTACACAAACACTGATAATGGAACTGTGAGAGTTGGAACCTTTATTTGACCCAAATGGGTATCCAAAAATGAAAACACATGAAACAGAAACTAAGTCTAAGTATATTTGTTTGGGTGACACAGGATTGCCCTTATACCTCTGGATGCTCCTACATCAGGAATTCATATATGCTCTTAGGCTATTGAACATGGAATATATTTGAGTACTTCCTCAAATTGTTATCCCCAAGGGAATGGCTTGGCTAAATCCTCCGAAAAGACCCTCATATAAACAATAAAGAAGATAATTGAAGATAATCAAAGTTATTGGCGTGCCAAGTTGAGGACTACCCTTTGGACTAATAGAATTACACCCAAGAGAGAAACTAGGAACTCACCCTTTATGTTGGTATATGAATGGGAAGAAAGGCTTCCTATTTCTCTTGAGTTCCCCTCTCTTGAACTAGCTCATCAATTGCAACTAGCTGAGAATGATGGTATGATATTCAGGCTGGCAGAATTGATTGAACTAGAAGAAAAGAGATAGTAGGCCATGCATACACTTGAGGCACGTCAACAATAGGTCAAAAGAAGTTTTGACAAGAAGGCTACATCAAGAGTTTTCACAAAAAGAGATTTTGTTCTCAAGTGGGATGTAGATAGAGATAGACCAAATAGACACTCCAAGTTTGATGCTATGTGGAGTGGCCCATATGTTATCACTAGCTATAAAGAAGCCAATTTTTTTCAGTTATCGAGGCCTAAGGGTGATATTATGCCAATTCAAGTTAATGGACTTTACCTTAAGCCTTGCTTCTAGAGAAGTTTGAGGGTTTCTCTATATAATAGAATAGTTTTCTTATTTTCAAAGAAGTGCACATGCATAGGCTATTTCCCTATGAAATAGAAAGTTTTGAAGTTTTTGAAGTTTTGCAGTTTGCAAGTGTTATAGTTCTGTTGCAAAATATGGTTCATTTTTTGTGACTCTAGCCTAATGGAATGCTTAAGGTCACTAGTCCATGCTTAGTAGGAAAACATCCCCTCTGAGTCACCAAAAATGTTAAATATTTTAGCACTTCTCCTAAAATTCGAATGTTGCCATCTTCTTGAGCATCTGGGGTGATAGTCATGTTCCACATCCTAATGAATCATTAAAATTTTACATGCAAGCATAATTAGGGATACATAAAAACCTTGATTATTTCTTTTTATCCCTAAGTTTTTAAATTCTTCACATCATATAAAGTGCTTGACGTTTCCACAATGTTATTCCTCTTCATCGCCATGTCACTCCAGTTTAAGACATAACTGTCAGATGGGTTTTGAAAGTGCAAAATAGTTGGGTTCAAAGTATCATCACAATATTGCTAGGCAAAAGGAAGTGTTAGATTTTTAAGTTGTGAAGTTGTGATGAGGAGTAGGCAATCAATTCTAATGGTCTTTGCATCTTTACTTGTGGTTGAGGTTAACCTAAGATCAAAGTAGTAAGGTTGTGAAAATGTATTGTTTGCACCATCACATATGGTTAAGAGTAACGTAAGGTTTGGGTTGAGAAGATCTAGGATGTTTTGCTTGCACTGTCATAGGGTCAATTACTGAGTCAATAATTCAAGTCACAATGAAGTGATCGACAGTTGAAAGTGATAATCGTAGTATCACACAATTAAGTAATGAAAAAAGTTTTCAAGTTACAAAGGTGTGAAAAGGTAATAGTGAATTAGGGGTAGTTGCAAGGAGTTAATGCTAAACCCTAGTTTAGGTAGTGAAGTGACAATTTCCCTTTGTCGCACTCTCATAGGGCTAAAACTGAGATTATGAACTTAAGTGACAAAGTTGCAAACAAAGAAATGTTGAGACAGCTAAGGGCTAGGCGTAAAATCACAAGGATTCATCTATAGTTATGAATTTTGACTACAAAGCCAAGAAGAAAGATGATAGTTAATTAGAGTAGTGCTCATAGCATCACATATTTCAAATAAGTTTCATGTTTGGCAGTTCTGATAGAGCAATATGGTTAAAGATAAAGGTATTCCAACAGCACATAGTTAAAGGATTATTACGTCCTAATCATTGTGAGGGTGTTAAGAAATCAATTTTATGATGTTTTTAGGGTCACCATAGTTGGTAGGCTAAGGTAATTTGAAGCTATGAATTAGTGATAAGGCATTAATAAAGATGTTGCCACTTCACATGGCCAAATGGTTAATGAAGAGAATTAGTTGTCAAACCATGAAAAGGATCAAACATAGGTCAACATTATAGTTAGAAGGCTAGATAATCTAGCAAAAATTTTAAAGAATATAGGGCTACATGGTAGTTTAAATGTTTGAATTCAGCTAACTTGATGACATGGCTAACCTAGCACTATCATGAACAAAGAACCAAGCATCTCTTTGATGGCGAATACGAGAAAGAATTTCTTTTCTTGCAACCACTTTTTTGGTGTCCTCAATGCCATTACATCCCATGCTTCTTAAATGCATATCATGATCAATTATATCTTATTTGATCTCTTGTGGCTAAGTGCACTCTTTCCCTTGCTCATTCTATCATTTCTAATGAGGAATTACACTTCATGATCAGATTTTCTTGCTAATTCCCATTTATTGCTCTCATTTGCAATCAAACCTTATGGTTGTTGAACTTAAAATCAAGGTTGTATTTCGGTTATTCCTACACCGTATAAAGGAAATTTTTGTTATTTTTCAAAAGATCTCTCTTTTCTAATTTTCTATAGATATTATCTATAAATATTCTTACCTCTTATTCAATAGAAATCACTACTATCATATCCATTCTTAGACAGTTGAATTTGTGGAACTTGATTATACCTCATTTTTCTGGATGCATTTTGGCAATTACAACACTATGTGCTCATGTTTATTTCAATTGACTAATCTATTAAGTGAATTTATTATATTCCTTGCATGGTTATGTTAGTTCTTGATTGTTCCATGGTGTTAAGACTGAAAGAATATATATAGTGGTATGTCTTGTGAGGTCTATTGGATTTTAGTGCAGTTATTGGAAAGAATTAGATCAACATACTATTTTTTGCATCACCATTCTAGATTAGATTAGGTAGTTTGATTTTCATGCATTTCCTTCCCCCTTTTTTCCTCTCATGAAGTAGTTAGGTTCACCCTAATAGTAATGTAGTTGGCTTTCTCCAGAGATTCAATCTCTAATTGCAAAGTCCTACACTTTTGAGATTGTTTCCATGTTACACGAGGTTTTTTGAGGGTCGTAACTTAAGCAAGGGTGCAAACTTTTATGTCAACAATTACCATTACATTCATGGCCCTTTCAAAGAATTCAAATACACCCCCTTTCACATAGATCTTACATTAGCACCCATTCATCCTTTTGGTTGTGTTAATCATTTTTTTAAGAGAGGGTGTAAATTCCTAATGTATATACCCAAAATAATTTGGTGAGTGATTATACATCCTATCATTTCTCACCATTTTCTCATATACATTTTGGTGGACTAGACATGAATCAAACATGTAACTTTTTGATATGGAGTCAAACTCTCTTTCTATGCATTTAGATATCAATATCTACTTTGTATGCATTGAATTAAACATTATTTGTATCACATATTTTTATATTTTATGCATCTAGATCTCATATTATTATTTTTTTTAGCTATATCTACATTACATTTTTATCTTTTTCATACTCACGTCTAATTGTGTATGCTCTTGATGTTATATATTTGAATTTGATAGTTAAATGTGATTTTCATAAGAAATGCTCTTTGTTTCGATTGAATATTTCTTTCAAATCCTATAATTTAATTTAATTGAAGATTCCTTCAATTCCTTTTTTCATGATTTTTATCACTTTTATTCCAACTTATAGTATATTAGTTAGATGAAGTCATAGACTTATGGGTTCCTTTGATCCCATCCTTCTCTTTCATGTCCAGCTTTATGAGACCAACATGAATATTAGTGACATAAATATTATTATGGAGAGTAAATATTTTTATTCTTCTCATGATAAAGATGGGGCTTTAAGGGTTCCTTGTATGCAATTCCAAAAAAAAAGAAGTATAATTTTGAGAATTTTTACCATTGGCTAGGACAAGAAAAATCTAATCCTAAGGTCATTTACAATGTAGTAGACTTAAGGAAGATTATTTATAATGATAAACATGGTGTGAATATCTTGAATATAATCTCTCATCTTATTTATACTGATGTAAATCCTCTGAGTCATTATGTTCAAGATATAGGTTGCATTTTATTTACTACTAGTGATGAGGCCTCTGTGCCTATTTCAACTTTCATTCCTAGTGTGTTCCACTAATTATCCACCTATTATAACCACCTCAATTCAAGATCTCACTCCTATTCATGCTAGCATTACTAATCCTATTACTTCTTATATTCCTTCAATTGGGTCATGTATTTCATTTCCTTCAATGCCCAATTATCATATTGTTCCCTTTTTCTGATTCCACTATTCCTTTGATTTTCAACAATGTTCCTAATATTTCCAAATTATATCCTTTATGCATCCTTTATATCAATTCTACCATTAATAGATTAGCTCAAACTATGTCTTCTTTGCAATAATTAATTACCTCCATAAACAATCCAATTTTAACATTCCTACTTGTGATATTTCTAGTTCTTTATCTTTGGATATCATATGTGTTGTTATCCCAGAACATATAGAGATTTATTATCTTGATACTTATAATGGTAAGGGTGGTCCTTTGATTCTATTGTGATTTTTATCATGATCATAGCTTCATAGATTTTTGAAAAAAAAATTATAACCTTTTGAGATAAATCCATGTAATGGTATTGATATTTGCCTCCTTCCATTGGTTCCTTCCAAAATCTTGCTAATGCTTTCATTCAATAGTTTCAAAATAACATTGATCATAAAATCTCTTTGTGTAATTTAATAAATTTGTGAACAAGGTGGTAAAGATAAAGTGATTGATTTTATTGGTATATTTAAGCATTTGCATGCTTCTAGATTTCTTTTCATGTTCTCAATATTGATGTACAATGCATTTTCATTGCTAATTTACAACAACGACAAAAATTAAAGATAATATTTTCCTATCTGAATTCTCCTATTTCTCTCAATTGTGTCTAGTAATTTTTAATTATCAAATTTGTGTGATCCAATTTTGAAAAACCACTCCAATGGCTCATATTGACAAGAGTATTACTGCATCCAACAATTTTAACAAATTTCAAAAACCAAAAACTTTATCAAAATCAATAGTTCATCCAATAATGTTCATGAGAAAGTGGTAGAAGCATCCAAATGTGTGGCTCCTTTTTCATCTATTTTTAAGCATTTTTTTATCATACTTACCTTTTTTAATCTTTGCATAATGTGATATTAAAATAAATTAATCTTAATAAGTTAACATGTGCTCCTGGTAAACCGATTGATACATCCAAACCTCTATCCAAATATTTTCACCACAAATCATTTTTTCAATACCATCTTGACCCCCATGATGATATTGAAAGGTTTTTTTGCATCAAAATATTTATTTTATACCTTATTGACTTTACTATTATATACGTTTAAGGTGATAATGGCCAAGACAACAAATTGGTTGTACCACCCAACAAAAATGTGCAAAGTTATAATAACTCTTTACAATCTCATTCAACTAATTGAGTCTACCCAACTATTTTCTTCTTCAACATGCATATCTTGTGATGATTATGATTATCATGAAGCTATTCATGTTGTTGACTAAATCAAAAAAGTAAAACCTAAAATTCAATTTGAGACTAGCATTACCTTTGCCTTTGTCAAGACGATAAAAGCACTTGATGGCCCTCTCTACATTTTGCAAAGGTTAATGGATTTTATTCTTGATATTTACTTATTGATCCTACTTTCATGGTCAATGTGATAATTGAAGAACAACTTTTTAGTTATAGATATTATATAAACTTGTAATGGTTTCTTTTGTCATTCTCAAGGTTCAATTTTATTTCTTGTTGAAGTTAGTGGTAAAAATTTAGATGTTTCCTTCATGTTGATCCTAACTTCCAATCAATTAAAATTCAAACTTGTCCTTCCTTGGATTACCTTAATTTAATTTTTGGCTTATCATATTCATATATGCATTAAATTTCCTCATAGTGAAGTGATCATGATTTTTAACCATAGTCTTTATCAAATTCAAGGATGTTCCATCTCTTTTCCCTAGAAGAGAACTTGGTACATCTCTTACACTTTTTATATATGCTTCTATTACACCTACTATAGTTTAAGAAAATTTTCCTAAAGTACTCTCTCAAACTAGTATAATTCCTTATGTTCTTCCTCCTAAAGAAGAAAGGGCCTACTTTTGATTGATCCTTAAAATCAAAATTCAAAAAAACCACAATCATCATGCTTGTGTCATAGTAGAGATCATCAATGTGCTTCTCAAAATATTTATTCACCTTGTACACAAACTTGTATTTACTTCCCTTTGATCAACTTATGCTTGAACCAATGTTGGAAGTAAACTTTAACATAATAAAGGTCAATAAACATGAGAATTATATTTTTATCTTGGATTCTTTGCGAAGTAATGATATGTGATGCAAGATATGATGCAATCTAGTATATGCACAATTACCCCTTGTATGAAGAATTGACAATCAAAAGAATTGTGAAGTATAGAAAGCAATTTAGTTGTCCATAGTTATTGACAATCAAAAGATTTGCAAAGATTTGCAAGTGATCTAGTTTTTTATGTATATCTATTCTCTTGAAGAATTCAATTATATAGTTGCATGTTAGAATAGTGGGCTCTTCTTGAACACATTTGTATATGATCTACCAACTACTAATAGGGTTTAGGCTTCTAACAAGGCCTAGTCTCCTAACAGGGACTCAAAACACTATACATTCTTCATAGACTCCTAACAAGGTCAATATCCTTAATTGGATCCTTTATATAGGGAATCATCTTATGGGTTCCATCCCCACTGGGGTTTTGCCTCTGCTAGGGTCTCCCTAGTTAACAAAATATGGTGTTATAAGCTCTCTCTATGCATGGTTGTTTATTTTGTGTAGCACTATTGGTTTTCTTTCTTATTTATGTGGAAAAGTAATTAATAAAATTTAGTTGTGGGTAAAAAGATTCATAATACTGATTCCCCTCCCCCCCTCTTAGTATTATCTATTTCTAACAAGAAACACTTGACATCCATCAAGGTGGTCTACTTGGGAGGTAATTTGATTCACTAATTATTATAATCTCTTTTATTATATATATATATATATATATATATATATATATATATATATACATATATATTTATTTATTCATTTATTATAAACACACACACACACACACACAAATATTTTTAGAGTTTACCATTTTTCATTGAATCACCACTAGAATTGTAGCTCATCTAGTTTTTGTCAGTCCCTTGCATCTTTATTACTTTCTTGATTATATTCAGATCTCTTGTTCATGTTTTCCTTTTCTCCCTTATCAAGTGTGGCATCCATTCTTCAAACTTGGCTTCTCTTTTCACATATATGTCCTGGTTCCCAACTTTCCTTGCAATAAAAGAAAAAAAATTCTTTTTAGTTCATCACGATAGCTTTTGTGCCCTCTTCTACATTTATGGCCATGTTTCCATGGTTCCTTGCAATGGTAACATAACTAATTTTTTAAGGATTCCTTTAAGTGATTTCTTTCTTTTTCACAATGCCTAGAATTTGTGCTTGGTGCATGGTTCTTGGACCTATCCTTTGTTTGGTGCATATCAAATTTTAATGCCTTTGGATTGCATCTTCTAATTTTTTTGGTTCATGTGCTCCCACTGCACTCTTGATTGTTTACTTCAACCCATTTATAAATAAATAGGTGAGTCTCTTTTGTGATATTTTAGGTACCATGGTTGATAACCTTTCAAATTCTCTATCAAATTCCATGACTGACCCTTCTTGTCTATGTTGGGTTAATCCTTTGAAGTACCATTCTAGGTATATTTGATCAAATCACTTTATGATTTTTTTGGTGAATTCATCATAACTCTTAATTTGTTTATGTCCCTGGTTCTTAAGGCCATGTTGCCACCAATCTTGTGCTACTCCTCTTAAATGAAGGACAACAAATTGAATAGCACATTTTTTTGCCATACGAAAAGGTATATATCCAACATTTGTACCCATAAGTGTGTTGTAGTTCTTTCTGATCCATCAAATTTTGGAAGATTCACTTTATTTGTCTTTTCTCTTAATCCCTTCTCTTGGTGTATCTATCTCTTTCCATTAGATAGTGACTTCATCTAAGTATCACAATAATATTTAAAAGGCATCTCCCTCCTAAGTTTAGGATCAATTTTAGAGTGCTCATTTATAATGTCATTTATATTATTTACTTCATATAACCTGTCCTCATCTTCTTGTTCTTCTCTAGGTAGGAAAGGGGGTCTCATGGGTCTATGTTGTGATTATGGTGTATCCAACTGATTATTATCATTTTCATATTGGTGAGAATTAGTATCTTTCCCATTTTGTTTATATTATAAATGGCTTCTAAGAGGAGTCAGTTTGTTTCACTTTGCTTGGTTATGGCTCGAGCATTTCTTTCAGTTTGTTCCATGAGTGCTTGAGTAATTTGATTCATTTGTTCCATGAAGGCTTTTAATTCATTACTTATTTAATTGTTCATTTTGGTGGAATGTTTCCTTCCTTCCCTTTCTAGTGCTCTCTGATCCCTTTACTTTTTTTGCATTAACTACTTTCCATAGGTGAGCAAGAAAGATGCTCTGATACTAGATGTAATGTCCCATTTTGAATTTAATCTCAAACATTCTTAATTTCTAATTTACAGTTCTATGAATTACTTCAAGTATTTACTCTTTTCTTGAAATTATATGAAATTAGTATTTATTTCCATGAATTTTTGTGTTCTTGAATAGTATATATACATATAAAAAATGATAACTTCATGTATAAAATAAATAGGAATATAATATTTCCTAATAATATATGGATTTATGCCCCTTTATTGATAAATCAAACCTACAAACTTATTATCAATACCTGCTTCACTTATGAGTTCTCCTTATAACATTTACCTTTTTCCATTCAATGTTGTTTAACATTCCATTTACATACATCTTACCAAAGGCAATAATATGTACAATGTTGCCCACATGAGTAGATTATGGTGTCCCTTGTACTGAGTCCATGTCCTCCCAAGCTGCTTCCTTATTTACCTTAATCCATATACAATGTATTTAATGAAGATGTGATACCTTATGTGCTCATTGGTGTAAGTGTTAAAACTGATGTTATTTGGTAATGTTGACATGAAATCCTAATATTCTCCTCCATCCTCATTCCAAGTCTTTTTTTTGCAAGTAGGATATTACTTCTACCTTTTGTACTATTGTGGTGTCCATAACACATGCCCCATTCCTTACTAGGAATGGGAACCCCCTACTTTTTTTGACTCCCAAACTCACAATATGAGAGTTGGGAGAAGAAAGCTTTGTTAGAGTTAGAATTTTAGAGTAAAAAAAAATTAGAAAATTGAAAAAAGAACAAAAAATTGAAAAATTGAAAAAAACACAAAAAAAAAAAAAATTGAACAAATTGTAAAAAAAAAAAGAGAGAAGACGAAAAAGTGCACATGCGACCTATGAGGTGCGCACTGCACACCCGAGGGGCTATAAAACCCATTCCCCCCTTAACATTTCATTTTACTCTCATTGCACTTTGATTTTTTGCTCATCACACACAAGGTGCATTCGAACAACCATGTGTGCCCTCCATGGAGGTGTCGTGTGTGCCCCTCATGGAGGCATGCCACATGCACCTTCCATGGCAACACCATGCATGTGCCCCTTGTGGAGGCACACCATGTACGCCCTCCATGGTGGCAGACTACATGCCCCCTCCATAGGGGCACCACGCACCCCTTGTGGAGGTAGCCTTGCGCATGCCCCTTGTGGAGGTGTGTTGCATGCACGCCCTCCATGGGGATGTCATGTGCACCCTTCTTGGTAGTTCACTGCACACCCTCCATGGAGGTACCATGCACACCCCTCATGGAGGCACACCGTGCAGTGCCCCTCATGAAAGGCACTGTGCGCGCCCTCCTAGTGCGCGTGCTCATAATAACAAGACCACATGCCTTTGCCATGAGCTTTGTGCTCCCCTCCACACGCACTTTTGCACCATACACCTACACATTTTGCAAAAAAAAAAAATTTAAAAAGAACTCCTTTAATTATTTTTGGTGTGCAATTTTGTGTATTTGGGGATTAAAGTCAAGTTTTAGATGCAGGGTTTCTAGTTGTTGTCTGCATCATCATTAAGGCTTAGTTAAATTGATTTTTATTTATTTTTCCTTCTAGACTAATGTTTTCTTCTTTACATAGGTCAAAATGGTACCCTTAACTTGTCGGGGTAATAAATTTTGACTCATAGCTCAAAAATCAGAACAGTTTACACCGTTGGAAAGAAGAACTGAAGATCTAATTTCAGTCCCTAAAATAGTGAGCCTTTGGTTGCCCATTTTTAGGGATTGATGAATGTTTCAACTTGAAATTTTGAGCAGAAGACCTCTGGAAAAACCATTTTAAAATGCCTAGAAAAATTTGCAAAAAAATATGAAGAAGTTTCAAACATTTGATCATCTAGATCACTTGGTTTCTCACCAAGAAGGATAGGGCAGTTAGAGAGAAGACAAAGGTTGAAGATACAGAGGTTGGACACATGAAGCAGAATAGGTTCCTCATCTTATGCAGCTATTAATGACAAGATTCAATGCAAGTGCCTTGGGATTTTAGATTAAAGAAGCAGAAGCAGTTCAAGTTTATGGAAGTGATTGGCTATAAAGAGGGTATAAATCATAAAAAATGGGCAAAGAATATATACAAAAAGTGATCTAAAACCCCATTTGAGAAAAACCTAGAAACCATTTTCAAAATTAACAACTTTCATTTTTTGGTGATTTGAGCTATTGAGGTGAGTAGCTCCGCAGGTATGCAGCTCCACATTTTTGAGCTCTGCAAGTCTACAGCTCCACATTTTCATGTAGCTCTACAAGGCTATAGGTCTATAGCTCCATAATTCAAAGATGTGCCAACAGTTGATTGCTAGTTCCAAAAATAGCACTTTCCATGCATCGGGAGCGCATTCTGATGGCAAGTTAACTTTGGCACACACTTAGTGAAGGGTCAACTTGTATTTTTGGTGTCCCCATGCACTTCTACTTTGACTGATGGATTCCTCCTACTTTATCTCTCATGCTTTCATTGTTTTTCACATGTAAAGGGCTCATGCATCCCAATAATGAGTAAAATTTGGATGGAGTCCCTCTAAGCACCAGTTAGATTGTTAGTTTGTATATATTTAGTTTGTTTTAATGTTTTAAAAGCATTTTATTGCATGAAGATATCTCTCACTCTCAACACAAATTGAGGAGATGATTTCTTATAAATACCCCATTGTAAAATGTAACAAAGGTTTTTGTTATTATGCAATAAAATTATGCTTTTGGTGCTAGCATTCAGAGTGTAGTTATTCTTGCCTAAATGTGTCATTGTTTTGTGGATTTTATTCATGAGATTTTGATTGAGCCAAAGGTTTATTGTGTTGTTTCTGGTTATGCGATCTTTTACTTCTGGTGTTTGCTACAGTTATACAAATTTCGCTAATGTAACAAGCTTGAGAAGGTATCACCTGATTGTGTCTATATAGCTTTTTGTCTCACATGAGTGCACTTTCCATGGCCTTGCAATTTGATGAAGAGTGAAATATCATTTGATTTGTTCAATTTTCTCATTGACGATTGCATCAGTGGATTCTAGGAATTGTTGCTCCTATTTTCATTGGTTTCCTATCGATTTCTTCGAAGGTTTAACTCATAGTGTGTTGTGTTCTGTAGCTTATGTCCATTTAGGAATTTCAATTTCAAGTCATTTGTTTTCATGTTATTTTCTTTCAGTTTTATTATTTGCTTTGCTAACCCCTTGTTAAAATAGGACCTCATATTAGCTGCATTGTTAGAGTTGCATTCATTGAAAAATAGAAAATACAAAAATATTGTTCTCTTTTGGTGTGATATTTTGAGATAGCGAATAGATTTACTTCAATCCTAAGATAAAAGAGTTTTTAGAACTAGTAAAGGCCTCCTTGTGAACACTCACATTTATCTTCTACTAAGAAAATTTTGGTACATCACAAGACAAATATTGAACCTTGGAGTGGATCCTTAAAAACATTTTCTTTTCAAGAGAGGAATTACGCAATGGATTCATGTCGTTGGCCTCATGTAAAATGAACACCCAACACATACCTCTCTCATTCACTTTTTAAGTACCATTGACTCTAACTTGAGTGGACGTGTCCCATTGATGTGCTTCCATCAAAGGGTTGGTTGTATTGATAGTCATGATAAATGTACTTGTATACTAATTTTTTTATAATTTGAGTGTATTCAGTGTGTTTATTTGTTGTATAGTATTAATTATATATATGTTGGTTTAGTTTTATATATAATTTATTCGATTTATGTATTAATTGCATCAATTTAGGTATAGTTTGTTTTATTGTATTATATGTAAATGTCTATAATACAGAAATTAATGTATATTACTAATAATGTTTATAATTATTATCATTATGAATAATATAAATTTATATTATTATTAAAATAGACTATAAATATTTATCTTTTGTGAATAATCAATGATAGTATAACTTTATTCAGTTATAATTATAAGATTCCCCTTTTTGGAGGGGTCATGACACTGCCCAATCAGCATCAATAAACACCTTCAAGTCTAGATTGCCTCTGAGTTTGTACCATAAGCCATCGTCTTTAGTACCTTTCAGATATCTCATGATTCTCTTGATTTTCATCATATGATTTTCTCTAGGATTTGCTAAGAATCTTGCTACCATACCAACTACTAATGTAATGTCAGGCCTTGTATGTACTACATAGTATGATTTTCCAATCATTGATCTATATGTGGTTCGATCTACTTCTTTGGAATCATCATTCTTGCAAAGCTTATGTCCAGTAGGCATAGGGGTCCCAACTAGTCTTGAATCTTCCATTCTAAATTTCTTTAGTTTCTCCTTGATGTATTTGGATTGAGTGATGTAGATACCATCTTTCTTCAATTGAATCTATAATCCAACAAAAAAATTTATCTCTCCAAACATATACATTTCAAATTCCTTTCTTATTTCTTCTGAAAATCTCTTGCACAAATCATCATTTTCAATGAATAATGTGTCATCAACAAATATTTCAGCCAACACAATCTTCTTGTCAGGTCCTTCTTTGATATATAGACTACTATTATCATTTGTTTTTTGAAAACCAATCTCTATCAAATAGTTATGTAGTCTTTCATATCAAGCTCTAGGAGCTTACTTGAAACCATATAATGCTTTGTGTAATTTTAAGACCATGTCCCTTTTCTTAGGATCTGCAAAACCTTCTAGTTGTTCAATGTAGACTTCCTCATCAAGAATTTCATTCAAGAATGTAGATTTAACATCCATTTGATACACTCTAAATCCTCTATGTGTTGCATATTCAAGTAAAGTTCTAACACATTCTAATCTTGCAATAGGAGAAAAAGTTTCACCATAATCAATACCTACTTCTTGAGAATATCCTTTACATAACAATCTTGCTTTGTTTCTAGATACTTTTCCATCTTCATTCAGCTTGTTTTTGAATACCCATTTTGTACCAATTACATTTTTTTATCTTTGGGTCTAAGAAAAAGAGTCCAAGTTTTGTTCTTCTTTATTTGTTCTATTTCTTCATTTATTGCTTCAATCCAACTTTCATTATCTAATGCATCTTTAATATTTCTTGGTTCAAATTTAGCAAGTAAACATGTACTTTTCAATTTGCTTTTTGTAATTATTCCATCATATTTATCTCCAATGATCTGATTAGGTACATGATGCCTTCTAACATATTTTGCTAACATATGTTCTTTTGATTTTGTTTGAGATCCACTATTTTCATTATGAACTTCAGTATCAAGCTCGAGTCCCACTATATGTGACTTGGGTCCTTTAGACTCAATTTGAACTAGCTTGGTAGCTTTTGACTGCAACTCAAGTCCTTTAGACTATAACTCAAATTGCACCATTTTCAACTTAGTAACTATTGGAGATTTTGGGGACTTGGGAGGTGAAGTCTTCTTTCTTTCAAATAGATTCTAAGATTTGACAGGGTATCAGATTCATAGTAGACAAATCTTCTATAATCCTTTGGCTCTTTGTGGCTTTCTTCTTCACTCTTTTCTACAAACTCATCAATTCTCACATGTGCACTTTCTATGATTTTATGAGTAGACAAATTCAAACATTTGTATGCTTTACTTCTGTAGGAGTATCCTAGAAATATGCCTTCATCACCTTTTACATCGAATTTTCTTTTTCTAGGTTCTTTTAGGATATAACATTTTCTACCAAATATTTTTAGATAACTTAGATTAGGTTTGTATCCATACCATAGTTCATAGGTAGTTTGGTTTGAGTCTTTCTTCAACTATACTCTATTGAAAGTATGAACTACAGTGCTGATAGCTTCTTCCCAGTATTTGATTGCAACATTCTTTTCTATTGTCAATGTTCTTGCACAATCCATGATGGATCTATTTCTTCTTTAAGCTATACCATTCTGTTGAGGTATACCAAGTGTTGATACTTGTCTTTTAATTCCTCTTTCAATGTAAAAATTATTAAATTCATTGGAGATCGATTCACCACCTTTGTCTGATCTTAAACATTTCAATCTCTTTCCAATTTCTTTTTCTACTCTTGCTAGATACCATTTGAATTTTTCAAAAGCTTCTATTTTTCTTTTAAATACATTACAGTCATCATTCTAGAATAATCATCAATAAAGAGAATTAAAAAAAATTCTCCACCGTAACTCTCTATTCCAATAGGTCCACATAAGTCAATATGTATAGTCTCTAAATTTTCTTCTAATTGATAGTTTTTTCTTTTGAAGCTAGTATTTCCCATTTTACCAATTTGGAAATTCTTGCATAAATCCATATCAGGTTTCTTCAAACTAGGAATACCTCTTACTCTTCTATGTTTGCTTATCTTTACCAATTATCAAAGTTTACATGACATAGTCTTTTGTGCCATAACCAACTTTCTTCTACTTGAGCAATAAAAACATGAACATTCGCTGAGATCAAGATAAAATAGATTACCTTTTGTTTGCTTGCCAAATCCAACCAAATTTCCTTTATCATCTAGCATTTTTGCCTTGCCATTCATAAATTCTACTTTGAATCCTTTTTTTTTTAGTTGTGTCACACTCAATAGATTATTCTTTAGTCCTTCAACCCAATAGGAATTATCATATATAATTTCATTGATTAATGAGATACAAACTTTTCCTTTATGCAACAAGGTTCACTATTTCCAAATCTTACACTACCTCCATCATAATGTTCAAAATGTTCAATTTTTTTTTATCTCCAATCATATGATGTGAACATCCACTGTCAATAATTAGTGTATTATTTTTTCTAACATGCGAGATAAGTGCCATCTTATCTTCTTCATCATCAAACTCATCTTTTTCAATAATATACACCATTTCATCTTCACTATTATCAGAATCTTTAGCCATAAAACAAGATTTCTTACCTTTGTCCCTGTAGTTCTTGTGATTTTTGAATTCATTCTTTCCTTTGTGCTTGTGATTTTTCTTTTCATCATTCCTTTCTATGTTAGCACACCTAGTAGCAATATGACCAACTTCTACATAAGAAAAGAAGATTAGAGGAATTTTACCTTTTTACTTTTCTCTACCTTTAGAATATTTATTTGCAAGTAGTGCTTCAACAATTTCAAGATCATTGTTAAAACATTCTTCAATTTCTTCTTCACTTCCTGATTGATTGGCCTTTGATTTCTTGCTCTTTTCCTTAAGTGAGAGTTTGGCTTCAAATGCAAAATCAATATTTTTGAAAAAAGGAACATAGTTATCATAGTTGTCTAGTTCAAAAAATGTCATTCTTCCAACTAGAGCATCTAAGGTTAATTTTTTATTTGGATCACATCTAATTTCTTGAATAGAAGACACTCTAATTGCATAGATAGGAAGAAGATTTATGAGTACCTTGCTTACAACAGTTGTCTCCTTAATGTCTCCTCTAGATGCTTTGGTTGCACTTACACTGGCCGTGGTTCTTGCTACATATTTTGCAATATTCTCATCTTCTCTCATCTTCATTTGATCAAACTATCCTCTGAGACTTTCCACTTTGGCTCTTCTTAAATTGTCATCTCCTCCATAGATATCTTTCAGTTTGGTCCACATTTCATGAGCAGTTTTATAGTCTTTTACCTCATCAAATTCAGCATAAATGAGAGTAGTTGCAATATCAATCATCATGATGTTATGATTCTTCTTTTTAGCAATATCTTCAACTGATAATGTTCCAGTGGGATTTTCCCATTCAGTATCAAGATATTTGCAACCTGAATCACTAATAGTAGCTAGATGTAACCTCATAAGTCCTTCCCATGCTGCAAAATTATCTCTGTTCAACTTGGGAATCTCTCTTTTGTAAGACATCCTGGTCTTAAGCTTAGGTCCTTGAGACCTTCTCTACAAGCACCAAAATAGCTCTAATACCAATTGTTGGAAATATAAGAGGAGTAACTAAGAGTGGAGAGGTGAATCACTTACTACAAAAATAAATCCCAAATCCCTTAGATATTAGTACAAAATAAAATTTGAAAACCACATACTATTGATACTTGGAAAACACACATAAAATGTTGTAACTTAGTAAATACTGAATACGTTTGGTAATGAATTAGCTTTATAGATCTTGAGATGTTATTAGTGATTATCATTACTTTAACTTAATTGCAAGCATAAAAGAAATAACAACAAATTTGACACCAAGATTTAACATGGAAACCCAATTTGGGAAAACCACCAATTGTAACTAGTTATTGATTTTCACTCTTAAGAAGTGAGCCATGTTAGGAGCCAACCTTGTTAAAGGTTACAAAAAACATTGTTAGGTGTGACCCTATTAGAGGATTTAATCACCCTATTAGGAGTGGCCTTTTTAGAGATCTTTAGTCAATTCAATAGAACTACCACCTTGTTAGAGGATTTACAAATAGTTGTTAAGCCAACTCTGTTAATAGATTTGATCGCTGCTACAATGGGTAGAGAGTAAGAATGAAATGACCTAATTTGATGCAATTGAATTGCTAGTTATAGATCTCTATTTTGGCTTGTACATGATCCTTCTTGATTGAATGTATCCTTTCAACTCCTCAAACACATCCTTCTTATTTCTAGATTCACTTCCTTAGAGCAATCCTCAAATCTTCAATATTGTTCTTTTTCACACACATTCTCTCACAACTTGACCTTATACTTATATCCTTCATATTGTCAAATCGGCTAGAATACAACTTAGAATAATTAACATTCCTCATCTCAGTTAGTTGCAATCAATAGATAAATTAATTAAGCTTGATATGCCAAAATAGGAAAAAACCTTCGTTAGCTAACCCAGCTTGGTAGACACTAACTCAGAAATGATTTGCCTGTGTTAACCAACTAAAGTTTGGTTAACACTGTAAACTTGCAAAGATTCTTTGGTAACCGAGTGATCTTGGTTAACACTAATTCCATCCAATATTTCATTCATTAACTGAGTGAGCTTTGTTAACACTCATCTTCGATCGACTTTCCTTCACTACGAGTGAGATCGATAGACACTGTCTTCTAAATAGGAATGCTCGATAGACATAGAAAATTTTCTTCACTATCTGAGTGAGCTAGGCATACACTAACTAATAATGACATTTGTATAACATCAAAGACAATACATAATTAATCAATTGTATCCAACAATATGTATGTATGTATGTATATGTATATGTATGTATGTATATGTATATGTATGTATATATGTATATATCATGTGGAGATCTAGTATTTTATTTTCGTGCCCTTGTGATCACTACATTTTTTTATCATTCCCTTGTGATCTCTACATCTTATTGTCATGCTCTTCTGATCTCTACATCTTGTTCATTTTACTATACCTAATATGATGATAGTTATATAGGAATGTGTTTTCATTACCTTGCGATCTCTGCATCCCAAGTATCTGATGTCACTATTAATTTGGGCATCACTATATGATACAAAATGTAATAAAGTACTGAAGCTGGTAGTAACTTATCCCATGTCTCCAAAAAATGTAGCATAGGTTTAGGGTCCCTTGGCTCCCAAGAATTTGTAGAAGCTCTTCTCACTATTAGAAGAATAACATCAATTAAGAGTTGAGTGTAAGGAGTTGAAGAAGAAATTTTTGCTTCTATGTAAATACCATAATCATGAGGCTCATTCCCTTGTAGAATCCATAACCCAATTGAAAATATGTATATATACAAGCCATAACCTAGTTAAATGGGTCTAGTTGCTAATTACCTGGGTTGATTACAAATCCCTGTAGAAATGTCATCATATTAGGTACAATAAAATGAACAATCAATACTATTTTTATGCAGGATCTCAACCTAAGTCACTTAACATGGGTTGAGTGAGTTTTATTGTCTAATTATTTTGATTCGGGAATATGTATGCAGTCAGATTTTTTTTTTTTTGGTGCTAAGATGTAATAAGAACCTTTAAAAATATCTCTTTGTATACATACATATACATGTATATATGTGTGTGTGTATGTATGTGTATGTGTGTATGTGTGTATGTATATATCATGTGGACATCTAGAATTTCATTGCCATGCCCTTGTGATCGCTACATTTCTTTGTTGTGCCCTTCTGATCTCTACATCTTGTTGTTGTTCCCTTCTAATCTCTACATCTCATTCATTTTATTGTACCTAATATGATGATAGTACTATAGGAATTTTTTTCATGCTCTTGTGATCTCTGCATCCCAAGTATCTACTGTTGTTGTTAATTTGGACATCACTATATGATCTAGAATGTTATGAAGTATTGAAGCGGGTAGTAACTTCTCCCGTGTCTCTAAAAAATGTAGCATATGTTTAGGGTCCCTTGACTCCAAGGAATTTTTAGTAGCTATTCTCACTATTGGAAGAATAACTTTAGTGGAGAGTTGAGTGTAAGGAGTTAAATAAGCAAGTTCTACTTCTATGTAAATGCCATAATCACGAGGCTCATTCCCTTGTAGAATCTAGACCTAGTTAAATATATGTATATATCAACCCAAATAATCAAAAACTAGACCCATTTAACTAGTTTATGGCATGTTTATTTCTAAAAATATTTGCTATGATATATTTTTGTAAAATTTCTTGCAAAATCTACCAATTTTTCCTTTTCTGCATTATTTTTGTGAAGGATCTTGAGGTAGGCCACTTAGCACCTTAAAAAAGATCTCTCTGTATATATACATACATATCTACATGTATGTATGTATGTATATATGTATGTATGTGTGTGTGTGTATATATGTATGTATATATATGTATATATGTATGTATGTGCCCTTGTGATTGCTGCATTTTGTTGTCATGCCCTTGTGATCTCTACATCTTGTTGTCGTGCCCTTGTGATCTCTGTATATGTATGTATGTATGTATGTATATACATATATACATATGTATATCCATATATATGTGTATATGTATGTATATATGTATATATAAATAGAGAGATCTTGGCACAATAGAAAATAATAAAACTCACTCAATAGGTACCATGGCCACAGATGTGATGGCAACACCTATTGGTAAGTAGATTCCTCTCTCTCTCTCTCTCTCTCTCTCTCTCTCTCTCTCTCTCATTCATTTTTCATGTGTTTATTTCACTTGAACTATTATTTCTTAGGGGGCATTTCCTAATATTGGATTTATTTTATGTATGAGGCAATAACAATATTCCTAGATGGAACCATGTGATGAATTTTTCATGAGAAATGAAGATGGGCTTCCCCTAAGAGTACTAGAAGGCAATGAGGACATTCTACGTACTTTAAATATTGATCCTTTCTTAAAGATTCTAGATGTTAATAGGGAATTCAGATGCAAATGAGGTTCCACCTTCATGTGGTTGGCCTTGATTAGTAGAGAATATTAAACTATTCTGAAAACCAAGTGAAGCTCAACAATAACCTATGATTGTATGACAACTAATTGTGTGAATCTCTTGGTTTTAGGAAATATAGAAGGATGCCATATTTCAATATGCAATGTCAATTCATATGCATACGACATTAGATAGAGCTAAAAAATGCAACAGGTTTGTATTTTCATTAGAGGTCTTTAACTAGGTATTTTATGTTATAGACCATCACAAACATTGTTCATGATGATGGTCTAGAATTTTAAAAACTTAATAGACCTCTTAAATAAATGTAAATGTGTTGCATTTTTTCAGCTCCGCCTATTGTCCATGCATAAAGAACATAGTTGCATGTGCATTCTCAATTCAAAGTGGTAGAATCTTATTTTGGATGTGACAAAAAAATCACATGCACCAAAAGATGGGAAAATGGCGTCACTTTTGCAGGTCTAGAACTTTTTTTTGTACATTAAACATTGATCATTTATTAAAGATTTTAGATGTTGATAGGAAATTTAGATGTTGGGGGGGTGAAGGGCCAAATGAGCTTCCACCTTCACATGATTGGCTCTGATTAGTAGAGATTATTAAACTATTCTCGAAGCGAAGTGAAGCTCAATATTAACCTATGATTGCATCATAACTATTCAATGTTTACTGCCAATTTTTTTTTAATACATCATGACATCGCAATTCTGACAACTGGCCATCGATCCCTCAACATTTCTATGCCATGCATGTCCCAATTACAACAAAAGTTTTTGATGGCTTCTGTCAAACCCATAACATTTCTATTACATGAACATTGCAATTGTGATGGTGTCTTTGACATATTTTCATCGCAATGCTTACAGTGAAAATAAATGGTTTGCCAAAATGGTAGCCCAATTTATGACACCTATAGGCATCACAATTGCAATGATAACCCTTTCCATCACAAAATACGACAATAAAAGTCTGATGCCAGTATAATAGGAGCCAATTTTGACTGATGTCTATTGAGCGATGAGTTACTATCATAATTGTGACGGCCAACAATCATAATTTAGGCCCAAATATAGTAGTGGAAGGATATCCTACTTGTATTAACCAAGTGGTCGGTCATCAATGGACTCATAGTATTAACCAAATGTTCAATCCTAGTATTGACCAAGCGATAGAGAAATGTGATTATCTAATGATTAATTGATTGAGGCTAACTATTTAGATGTTTATTGATTATTTGGAAGGGTATTTAAGTCAACTTGTCCTAGCTTATGATATATAAAAAAGGTCAAGTTGTGAGGATATAATGTATAAGTGGAATATGAAATAAGATGGATATGTGAGTGAAGGCAAAGGTAAAGCACAAAAGTGTGGAAGATAAGTTGCAAAGAATATTTGATCAATAAGGATCCAGAGATAAAGCCAAGATAGAAATCTAAATCTGCAAAGATAATTACTTAATAAATTTGGTCAATTTGATGTTACTTTCTAACCATTATAGTAGTAATGAAATCTCTTAATAGAGTTGACTTAAGAGTCATATTATAAATCCTCTAACAAGGTGACATTTCAAGATTGAAGTGTTTGAAGACCTCTAACTAGGGCACTCCTAATAGGGTGATCTAAATCATCTAACAAGGTCATACTTAATGGTATGTTTTGTAACCTTTAATAGGTTTGTCTCCTAATAGGGCTCACTTCGAAAGAGTGAAAAATATAATAACTAGTTGCATGGTAGTTTTTTTTCAAATTGTATTTCCATGTTAAATCTTGGTGTCATCTATGTACATGTTATTTTCTTTATGCTTTATGTTTCTATAGCTAAGTTACTAAAGGCTAAAATAGATTAATAATAATAAAAGTACTTTATTAACTAAGTAACAGTAATGTTCTAGTGCTAACCAAGTTGAACATATTGCAAGATCTATAGAAAGTTTGAATTGACATCTAGGAATAGGGAACTATTTTTGTGGTAACTAATTCGCCCCTCCCCTCTCAGTTACACTCTACATTTCCAAGACTTGCAGATCAAGCATAAGAGTGAATTTATTAACTGAGTTGCAAATGCATTAAGCAAAAGACATTCTTTGTTGACCAAGATGAAGCTTGAAGTTCTTGGTTTAGATGAGATGAATGTGTTTCATGAGGTGTGGAGAGAGTGTAGAGAACCAAATCTATCAGATCAACTAAGTAAGTTTGATGATTATTTCATTCAATAAGGTAAGTAGATCAAAAGGATTCAGTTGTGTATACCAAGAAGTTCTATGAGAGTCAATTTGGTTAAGGAAAAGCATTGTGGTGGATTAGCTAAACATTTTGGAATTGATAAGACATTGAGTTTGCTTAAGGATCACACTAATACATTTGGCATCGATTTGCAACGGCTAAGTGTCACAATTACGACCGCAATGTGTCACCACTATGACAGTAATAGACATCATTGTTTTTTAGTTGCAAATTATGACGTCTATCCTTTGCCATCGCAATTTTGATGTCTGACCATCGCAATAAAACCACTTTATACCAGCACAAATCCCATCGCAATGCATGTAGAGTACGTCACAATTTTGATGTCTTCCCCAAGCATTGCAATAGGGTCGCATTGGCATCTGGCTATGGGGTTGTTGTGGTGGCAACCATCCCATTACTTCCCTAGATGTCGCAATTGCGACGTCCTGTGAAAATTGCGACGGGGACGCGTCAGCACCTGGCGGCAGGATCGTTGTGGCGGCGATGCTAGTGGCCATCACAATTCTTGCATGGACGTCACGATTGCAACATCAATGCAAGAATTGCGACGGTGACACTGTGTCTATGATGCACATTCTGTCGCAATGGTCGAGCAGACGTCACAATTATGACATCCACGGCAAGCACTATGGCGGGGCTACTGTGGTGTCGATGCCAACTATCATCACTGCCACAGTGACCCTGCCGCAAGCATATTCAGCCTGTTGCACCTTTAGCCATGGTGTTTTTGGTACTTTTGGCTGGAAATACATTTAGTTTCTTGACTATATTTTTGCAACCTATGGGGATGCATAGCTTTTACACATGACCCATTCATTTCCCTTCCCTTACAGAGAAAAGTACCATTTTTGCCTCCTTGCCAAAAGGAACATATAAAGATTCATTAGGACTAAAAGAAATTTTCTCAAAAATAAACATATACACTATAGCATTAATACAAAAAACAAGCACCTGAAATAAGGAACCATCTTCCAGGGATAGGAGCTTAGCAACCTCACTCTCATTATCTATAGAATTGTGGATCACACTACCATTCTCTAGATGCTCACCAGCTACAAGTTTACCATTTGAATCATTTTTTGGAAGTTTAGTAGCATGATGCCGAGTAATAATACCTGTCAAACCATTTGTAGAATGTTTGACATTCTCATGATCTGGTACCATTAATTTTTGAATAAGCTTCAGAATTTCTACCAATATAGTTCTCATTATCATTGCTCACATCACAGTTTCAAGAATTTCTAACAACCATAATATTAAAATTACCCATAGAATCAATTCCCTTTATTTCAGATTCCTGCTTCTTAACATTATTACTAGACCCATTCGATGTGCATCCATTACTTATGGTATGACTTGACTAGAAGACATTATTTGTTTGAATACCATTGGTTCTTAGAGGCACCATCTATAATGTGGCATCATGATCTGCTAATGATCTGGATTTATTGCATGACTGGCCAGAACTTTTGTTCTTTTCTAGACTTTCTAAAATGAAATTGACATTTGACAAATTTTCTACCTATTGGGATATCTTGTTTACACCTGCAACTCGAAAAGAGATTGTTGTCGTTTGGAAAGAACGCATGTTTTCTGTCGCCTGGGGGGCATATGAATCTTGTAAGTGGTTTTCCTTTGGATGTCCAATGTTCAATGACACCCTCTTCTTTAGTTTAAAGACATTATACTAAGATTCAGACCCACCTGCTGTTTGAATGCTAGTTTTCTTATCTCGTATATAGAATAGCATGTAACCTTTTTGGGAAAGCACACTTTTCTCACTGACTGAATAGACCTAGAGTACAAAATGTCATAAGAATAACTTCAATCATTCTAAGAAACTTTAGTATAATTAATGTTACCATATAAAGAAAAGGTTCTACATAAAATTGTAGTTCTTTTGTGTATTTTGTTATACACAAATTATAATGAGCTTGCTCCACAAAATTAAACATGTCTTCACAACTGTAGCAAATGTATACCTGATTATCATCTAAAGCATGCCAGATGCCTATGGATGAATGAATAAAGAAAAAATAATGACCAGAATGTGTGCTCCAGCCATCATGAACAAGAACACCATAAAGAGTGTACTTAAAATTGCCCTCCTGTGATTGATCAATAGACAGAGAAACTAGAATATCATACAAATGTGCAAAATTTATTAAAAAACCAGTAGATATTACAAAAACTATATTATTAGATTCCACTAAAAATGTGATCCACTGGCAAATAATATTGTAAGGGCTACTTACATGTGAACTACTAACAAATGGTTTGAGATCCAACGTACAACCAAAGTCTACTTTTTTGTCAATTTTTCCTCTAGATCCAACTACACTGAAGCACTTGAGATGAATTGTAAGAACATGTGGTGCTTTATCAATTTTGAGTTTTTCTAGAGCCTTCACTTTTACTTTGCATCATTCACATTGATCTCTTTTCACACCCCCATCTAACTGCTCCACTGCCATGTAATGGGATAATGCTTTCAACAAGGAATTTGCTCGAATGATCTCTAGGCTCAAATTTAAGAAAGGATCAAATTTATTTGAGCAATAAGAACATTGTGTGCACTTCACCTACAAGCCAGGTTGAAGCAATTGTTAATGAATAAAATACTTTTCTAAGACTATAACCTAGAGTTCCTTCATAAAAATAATTTTGAAAGGTTTAAGTGATCAAAAAATCCCATTTATGAAATGAACAATAAATCTTGGAGGTGTCTATAAGCCCCTCACTATTCTCTCGCTAATATTAAAAAAGATAATGTTTAGATATGAATAACTTCTTCTGATATCTTCTTACATTCACTCATCCTTGTTAACAAAGTACGAAAATTTTTGAAAATATAAACACCTGAAAATCACAACCTGACTTATGAGTCAGCCACCAAATATTTTATGTACTAGACTCTTCTCATAAACAATAGGTGATTCAATTAAACAATATAGATAAATATACTCATACTGGTGAAAGAAAGTTTTATGTTTTTTCTGTGTTTTTTTGAATATATGATTCTTTCCTTTGTTCAGAATATGAAATATATAGCAATGCATGGGAGTTGAAAGTGTAGATATAGTGCCCCTCATATGATCTTTCTATCTCTTGAGTCAATTCTTTTCGATGTGCTTGAGCATACATAGAAAAAACTTGCATCCTTTATAAGTTTAGGCCAATCTTTTGAAGCAACAACCTAAAAGTTCAAGAATCACGAGAAAAATTAAACATGGAAAAAATCCAATACTATCATCATTATAATCTACTAGAAATAGAAAATTGTTCATGTCCAAACCTATCAATAAATGCCTAAATGCAACACCTTTTCCTATAGAATAATTCATCTACTCTAATTTTAAAAACTTACAAAAATTATATTTCAGAAGTTTGTTAGGCAAAACAAGTAGATAGATATGACATTATTCTCATGCTCAAATTACACACCCACTAATAGCATAACATATATTAATTCAATGAAACTAATTTTAAGAAGGGTTCAGTAATCTAGATTTCTATTTCACATGTGAGCAGTGGTACTCTGCAACAATCATGAGATAATGTAGTTCAGATTTTGATGAGAATGTTGAAATTTGATAAATAAACTTACATTGTTAGTGAATGTACATGTACGTTCATAAGGATCATTGTGATGAAACTAAGTTACAATCATGATTCTAGGAATAACCTGTCAAATAATAAACAAGTCAGAATATGAATTTTATGAAATTTTAAAAGTTTAGAGATTAGAGATTGGATCTGTGAAATTTAGTTTTACATGTTTAGGGATTTAAAAAAGAAATCGATCAACCAACATGTAGGTGCCATGATGAGATGACACACACCTGTCCATATGCAAGAACTGTGGCATTATAACCTTGGAATAAACCATCAACAAGTGGAGCAACACATTCTCCAAAAATCATTGATGATGGAGAACCAGTGCTGCCATACACATGATCAAATATAAATGAATGTGTACCAATTTGCACCTGCAAAATTATAATAAAAAATTGGTAGAAGTTAGAAATATACTCTATGACTCCATTGAATGTAAAATCCAGATCTCATAATCTATATGATTAAAATACAAGGAATTAATCGATTTCAATAAATTGAAGCAAGTACTGAGAAAATATGCATCATGCACTATTTAAAAAATAAATGGCATGATAGTATTTTCATGTGCACATATTAATATACAAAAGAAACTAGCAGTTTGAAAGCTATGTCTGATATAGAAGTGTAATTAAACAACAAGAGAGTTGGAATTGTAAAGATTATTGTTACTATATTTCTAACACTGTAGTTTTATAATGAAAAAAAGTTCTATCAAGTTGCTCAACACACACACACTGAATATTAATTTGTGCAGATTCAATTACTAAGAGTCCAATTTAAAAGTGTGCAAAGTTGTTGTCTAAAAGACTTTGACATAATTCATGAGCTCAAAGGTGCTAATCAATCTATGTTGTACCCTGCACAAAGAGTTTACTTCAACCCATACAATGATTTGATCAATTGACATAACTGATGCTCTAGGAATCTCCTTGAACTTTCTTTATAATCTATTATACTCTTGAGATGCATTGACTTGCTTTTGATAATCTATGGACACTAACATATTTACTTCTTTCTTTCTTGAAATTCAAATCCTTTGAGTACTTACATATTTGCTTCCTCTTGGAGATTCCAACTCAAAAAATGCATCTTCACATCCATTTGGTGAATGCACCATCCAAATTTAGTAAATGTTAAAGGATCAAGCATTTCTAAGGTTATATAACTTCAATTATTTGAACTAAGTGAGGATATTATTTTAATAGAGGCAATCTTGTGAATCTATCTTGACCAATGCACCAATCTTCATAGTGCCTCCAGGCCAAGATGACTGCTTCAACTTCAAAGTTAAAAACCATTGATGATAGTGTTCCTTTCATTTCATGAGTTCTAGATGTCACAAGAAACAAGGGAACCCTCTGCTGATCGAACACAAATGTGAAGGAAAAAACTCTGCTTACTTGAACACCACTTCGACAAGCCATAAGAACAATGATTGCAGCTACACAACAGAAAACCGCAACCATATCTAACAAAATTCTTTTCCATTTCTGAGTCAATGTCTTCAATATTTGACTGAACAAAACCATTCTTGGTTCCTTCTTGATAAAACTAGAATATATGGTCTTCATTCAATCAAACATTATTTCTCACTATCAAGTCCCTAGATAATCTCATCAATTTCTGATCTTTGAACTAGTAACTTTCTCAAACATCAGTTAAAAAAGAACATACTGATAGGTTATTCAGAGGATGATATTGATATGGCTTTTTCAATACTTCAAAAAAATTATACAATGTAATTTAATATCAATATGTTACAGTTTTTTGGTTGTAATATACATTCACAATCTTTTCTTTTTAAAAAAATTGCACAAAACATACCCAGGCTCCATGTATAACCTACTTCGTGTTATGACTGTTGTATATCTCCATGCAATGCACAAGCTTTACCAAGAAATGATTCAGCAAGCTCAGATGCATCATTCTTTGTCTCTGTAAAAATAATACTGCGTCCCCCACTGCAAAAGTAAAAAAGAATTTACCTTTCGATTAAGAATGGAGTTGCTCATGAGAGATGCTTGATAATACAATAATCAAAATTTACAAAAACCATTTCCAAATAC
This sequence comes from Cupressus sempervirens, assembly GCA_028749045.1. Classification (NCBI taxonomy): domain Eukaryota; kingdom Viridiplantae; phylum Streptophyta; class Pinopsida; order Cupressales; family Cupressaceae; genus Cupressus; species Cupressus sempervirens. Next base: position 264,748,609 of record CM053790.1, read on the forward strand.
ATAGATCATATACTTCTCATCCAACCTGTTGTAGCAACAAATGACATCTGGTATAACCATTGCTCTTGCTTTATAAAAGTAGGGAAGAACAATGTGCCTCACACTTGTTGCTAAAGATTTTAACAAGACTTTATGCTAAAGCTTATAAATGATGGCTCTTTCTATGACTCAAAATAACATCAAAAAAATGCCTTAGCAAACTATATGACTACATACAAGCGAATGTAATGAGAAATTTGTTCTTATGAACCACTACTTGTGAAACATGGGTCAAGAGTTGAATCCTGTTAGCAATATCACAATATAAGGTCAATTTTTCCAAACAAATTTTGAGAATATTTTTGATGTTCAATATGGTTCAACAAAGTTTAGACATGGGTCATGAGATATGAACTTTAGTTAACCACTCACCACTACTCATTGAAATATGGATCACTGTAAGTTGAATCTAGATAAACAAACACAAACTGATATAGTACAGAGCACCAAATATTTGAGTAATCTATACAAATCACAAGATTATAAGAATTTGAATATCTTAATTAAATGCAGAGATAGCATAATTTGACACACTGCAGAAAAAAAAATAGTTGAAATTGAATTCAATTTGAGAATAAGAACAAGTAAACATGAGAAGGTAACCATTAAAAGTGAGGTGCTAAAGATACATCATGGAAATTGGCACTTCTTATTGAAAACTCAGCAAACATGTAATTTATTTCATTCACAAAAGAAGTCATATAGTCTATTAGTTACAATTTCAATACAAAATTACAAATCATACCAAGGATTTTTTCCATGTCCTCCACAAAGCCCATGTTAAGCATTTCATCAGCCTCATCAAGCACACAAAATTTCAATGATTTCAAGTTTAGACTGCCTCTCTCAATATGATCCTGTGTAAAGAAATCAAAATATTTTTTTTACCAATGAACTGTTGCATATCAGGAAAGTAGTTAATAAAAGCTACTCACTTACCTTGATACGACCTGGTGTTCCAACAACAACATCTACACCTCTGTGTAGTTCATTCTCCGGTGGACCATACAGAGCACCTCCATACACACAGCATGTATTACTTGTAATCATCAATAGATCCTGTCAAATTTGCATCTATGTAAAAGATACTTGTGTCCTTCCACTTGAAAGGGGCCTTAGCAAGACATAGTGTTATAGGTCTAAACATAGGACAAAATAGAGAAATATTTAGTATCTTATTGAGCTTCACTTTGTTTCAAGAATAGTTTAATATTCTCTACTAAATAGGGCCAACCACGTGAATGTGGAAGCTCATTTTGCCCCACCCCCCTCCCCCTAACATCACTCTACATTCCCCATTAACATCTAACATTCATTCATTCTTTCAACCATTAATAAAATGTAACATTCAATCAATATCACATGATAACATTCAATCAATATCACATGATAACATTCATTAACACATTAGATTCATTAACATGCAACATTCATCAATATTCTGCATTAACACATAATTCATGAACATTCATTAGCACATAATTAAATTCATTGAGACATAAAATTCAGTCATTATCAATTAAGGTATGTAGATGACAATCACTTCTTTTTTTTCTTTCTATTTATTTTTTCTATGTAAGCTCTAAGAGGAGTATTAGTGTCATCATCAATTCCCCCCTCATCAGTTGTTCTGTTCTTTGTTCTTGATGATCTCAAATTCCTATGCTATTGCAAAGGGGGGTCCTCTGCAATAACAAATAAAAGATTTAAATTAAAAATAATTTATTATAATTATTACAAGTATTTAATTATTTTAAATAACATAATTGTGGCGCTCTTTACCTGATCTGACCACATCATTTTGTTTGGACTCAACGTCAACACGGTCATGAACATTGACCCCTCGATCCTCTACAGCTACTATACAAAATGTTATGTTAAATCCAAACACCAATTGCAATTACATATAAAAAATTTAATAGCAAATGTATACCTCCACCACTAGGATGCACATCATGCAAACCTTTAGCATCCACAAATTATGTAGAAGGATTGTCAGGCTGCATTCCAACATCCTACACATTGTTATCATTGCTTGCTTAGAACAAATATACTCACTTTATATTGGAACTTAACATAAAATAGACTAATTGGTAAAGTATTCAATTTGAAATAAATTTCATTTAGCTTATTTACCTATGGCTCAGATGCATCATTATTAGGACCTTCCACACTACTAATTTCAGCTCGTAGCTATTCAGCCACAGCTCTATAGCCTTGTTGGAAGCCAATTCTCTTATCCTCTTCTTTGAGGCATCTCTTGAACTCTGAGCCTTGCATTTTTGCATGGTATGGTGAATTTTACTTGCATTGTTTCATCAACCAATGGAGGGTAGTTAAAATATCAAAAGGAAATGGTAAATAGTTAGCAGGGTTTCCAACCCTTGCTACACCTTATTTTGGTCATGTTGGAGTTGTTCTATACTATCTTTGGTCTTTGGGAGTCCTAGACGATCCAATTTCACTCTTGGTTGGGTGTGTAGAATAAAGGTCAAGTGTTGCAATATGCCCTGTCACTGGTAACAACAAGTTTTCCTTAGACCTGATTTGTTTTGGGTTGTGTTGATGTTTTTTTTGGTTTCCATTTATGTTAGAGGGTTGGAGTTGTCCAAAACACTTCGTGTCAAGGTTGGGTGTATGAGGCCTTGAATGGTACAAGGGAGAAGTAACTAGTATGCAACCTTATGTGATGAGTTGGGTCCATTAATTAAAGGAGAAGACGTTGTAACAGAAAATTAGTTCATTGTTTGAAGGTGAATCAAGCCTTGAATTTTCTTGTAGAGAACAAAGGATTGGGGTGATAACTTGAATTGCTTAGTTGTTCCAAGGTGCTAGGAGTTTTTTGGTGCTTGGTGCAGGAGCACCTAGGCTAACCTCTACTAGTTAGTCAATTTTTGCTTGTACTTGACTCAAGAAGTTAGTGTAATTTGGTTGAGGAACTTAGAAGGTCTTGTTTTATGTTGGCTAGGCGAGTTAGTCACTATGACTAAGGTCACACAAATAGCCTTTGTTAGTTGTTATTTAAATTCTTAATGTTAGGAGTTAGGGAGATTGAGTCATTAATATGTCTTAGGCCTAAGAATGGTTAATGGTTATTAAATAAATATGATGATCATGAATGATCTTGGATCCTCAAAATATGTGAGGATAAGAAGCCTATAATATAGGATTAAGGCATGTGATGTTTTAGTGGATTTGGCACTTAGATCCATCTAAGTGAAAGTGAGAAAGAGAACCAAAATTAAGGTGTGGATCATCAAAGATGGAGTTTTCAAGGTGTGACTCTTGTAGTAAAGAATGAATACGATTTAGTTAATGATCTAATCCTATTAGGAGATCCTATAGAAGCATAGGATACTAGGAGATAAGAGAAATCTCCTGGTGGAAGTGGAAAACTAAGCCTAGGAGTTTTATCTTACACTAGTGCTTCCAAAGCATGTTACTCTGCATCATATATTGGTGTGGAGGAACACTGAGATCCAAGTTGAGGATCAGGAGCATAGACAAGCTAGTCTATCCTAGCATTTCCCATCACATTATATAAAAAATTTGATACAATTTTTCATTTACTAATACTTACAACTCTTGCTTGAAGTTTCAAAAAACCACCAGAGCCGAACTTGTGTGTCCCGTGCTTTTCTAGTCTTGCCTTTGTTGCCTTTGATGTGTCAGGCAATCTATGAAAAGTTTGAAATATGTTAGATAGTATAAATATAGAGGTTAATTAGTACATAATTAGATTATCAATAGTATCACATACCTTGTTGTACTCTCCACTGGTGTAATATTATTTTTCTTGTCAGCTTTATACTTTCCATCCAAAATCAGAGCCTGCCACTCAACCTCAGGAACATAGGGCGAATGCTCGTACCTGGGGTTATCCAATAAAAATTTTCTGTACTGGTCCCTAATATACTTCAAACATAAACCATCTTTTTCAAGGAGCTTGTTTCTCTCAAATGCACAAGGTCCAAAGAGTTGGGTCATGCTCTCTATAAGATCATCCCTCAATGGTTTGTGTTGGTTATTCCACCTTTTAAGTAAAAAAAACCATGTTAGACTCATAAATGAAGTGAAGCTACCTTTAATATAGTTCAAGAAATAGATGAAAAGGAAAACTATTATAGAAATGATATGAAATCAAAATAGTGGTTTGGGGTTTTAGTTAGGATATGATGTTCCACCAGGTATGCAAGGTGGGCCCGAATATTTGCAAACACTCATCACCAAGTTTTCTCCAAAAAAATAATTCCCTACAAAACAATCCTGGGATCATTAGTCGATGAAGAGTGATCAAAAACTAAATTACTATTATATCACTATAGAATAATAATAACTTTAAAGTACCTGGAACTTTGGCTACTTTTAATGGAATGCCTTCATCATCGCTGATGATCAATATGACATCCTTCACCGTTCCCATACTAGGAACATAGGAACATCCAGGAAATGCTGCTGCGGCTCCTATTGCAAAAATTTCATAAATTTCATAAGTCTTTGTCACGAAGTATAAAAGAAAAAATGATAATTGATGTTAAAAAGTTGTAAAAAAAAAACTATTTGTTGCTATCATAAGAGAGAAAAAGAGGGATTTGTGTACCAGCAGATGGTGTAACAGTCAATGCCTGTAAGCTGCGTGTTGCTGACCCAGCAGTCAGAAAGAGATTTATGGTTGTCCTGGATGGAGGCAACATCATCATAGGATTTAATTAATGTGAAGCTGAAGAATAAAATTGTTAGAGCATGCATAAATATAGAATGCATGGACTAGCATGGACAAGATTGTTAGAGCATTAAAAAAAAGGATTGTTTGAGCATGTATTGTCAATGATTATGATCATTCCTATATATATTCAGTGGAAAATAGAAGTGGGGAATGGAACATGCGATCTACCTGAACCACCTACAGCACCCTCATCATGGGAACGGGGCTCGAAATCACACAAAAAACTCTGTAAAGACAACGCATCCATATTTTAACTAATGCCATAAAAGAGCATAACATAAAAACCATTATTGAACTCTTGTTATAATTAAAAATTTCATTAATACTTACTTTTCAGGTTTCAGAGGTGTGCATCAATTCAGATCCCCTTTCTCTTATTTCCTAAGTAGTAGGCTTTATGGTTGCCAAACGTAAAATTTCTCTGCCAATTTTCTTTAGCAACTTTTTAGTCAAACTGATTAGGTCATCGGTGTCTCTTAAATCAATATAAAAAGGGTCCTCCTTAGGGGGGGCTACTGATCAGGGACTGTAGGTTCCTTTCCCTCCCTCCAACCACTGGCCCTCTATGACAACAATAGTATTAGTATTATCAAAATTACTCCAAAACAATGAAGAAAACAACATTAAAAAATAACATTTTACTTCTATCTAGTTTGCACAATTACAATGAGTTTTACCTGCTCATGTGTAGATGAGTCGAGAACATCGCCAACATCCCCTTCGGGCAGTTGCTCCATATTGTGCCCCTGTGTCAAAGATCAAGTATAAAAATGTTAGCCAAAAATTTATTGACTAAATAGTATGTTGGAGTCATTGATTAGAAGTTGGTTTAATAGTATGTACCACCCCCATGCTAGTAGCCTCGTTTGTATCTATATGGTTCAAATTGTAATCAATAAGAAGCTCTTCCCCTACACGTATTGATTTTATCGCATAGATGAATACACGATTTCCCTCGCGCGCTTCAAATATGCAATTGGGTTGCTTTATAGTTGACCCAAGTCGTGTATTATTTATAAAACCTACAATATTCCCTGTTACTTTTGGCCTTCCATCAATGTATATAGCCACACTTTTACTTTGATTATTGTCTTGCTGTTATATATAATTTGCTGAGATGGCATACCTACGCATACTTTTTTTATATTGAACAATATGCATCCAACTTTTGTAATCATAACATGGTCCAACATACTCCATCAATTAAGAAACTTTGTTGTAAGACACCTTTATGCCGTCCATAGAAAATAGGCCCAAACCATGTAGTGATGATGGTGTTATGTGATATATCCTCTTGTTAACCCAAAAATCAGTGTTTATTGGAGGAAGTTCCTTGGGTACCCAATGTTTTTGTAGATGTTGGTACCTCAAGGGTACCTCGATGTCGCCTTTCATCTCATCATCATAAGAACATGACCCCCCTTGAGCAAGGAAAAATTTCATGTGTTTATTGAATTTCTTTCTAGTCCTTTGACCTCTAGTTAATCTCCCTGTTCTAGATAAACTACATGTCTCACTTTCCTCTTCTATTCCTATATTTCCCTCACTCGAGGAAGACACTTCTGAAAAATACCTATTCGTTGGTACCTACGAATGGGAGAGACCTTAGAAGACATCAACCTTACTATTGATAAGTGTATTAAATAGACTGTCTATAAGGAGTATTGACTTATACTTGTCGATCCATGAGACTGTGCGGGATGCTCATGAAAGGGGTTCAGTTTCCTACAAATGTAACTCAATTATCATGAGAATAATCACATCATAATCATAATCACATCCATCATTAGCATCACATAAAAATTAAAAAAATTAAAAGGTACACAATATAACACTTAAATCAAGCTCACATTATAAGCCTACTAGGGAAGTAGGCCTAATGAAGGGCTAAAACTAGGTTTTTGTATCAACTGATGAGTTGAGGGCTTAGTCACCTTGGGGACATGCTATTTGAAGTTGTTTGATGTGTGTGGAGGTGGAGGAAACACCTAGTTAAGGTGAAGTCAAGTTTGGCGCCTATTGAGGCATTGTGAGCATTTGATAGTTTGTTGATTAGATTGCTTGGATGAATCCATTGGATGGATTGAGGGACATTCATGGGATTATTCCAAAGATTTAGAACCTAAGGTGGCATAAGGATTTGGTGTGCACTCTGATAGGCTATGGAGTTGGCTTGGATAAAGGAGAGGGATCTTATGAAGATGCTTGGTTGGTGTTGTGAGAACACTATGGAAGTCCCTCTTGTTATGAATGATTGCAAGTCCACCTAAGGTCTCTAAATCACCTACAGAGGCAGAATTATTACCAAAAAATTGGTTAAGCACTTATATTATGTTTTCCCTATGAATTTTATTCTAGGTACAACTCACTTTTATAGATATTTAATGAATACCCTTTTCTAAACTAAACACTTACAAATGTTTTTGACTAGAAAGAAAATAAGGCTCAATACATTCACACATCAATATTTGTTTTAAATAGTTTTATTTAATTAATTTAGATTAATAGTTAATTTAGATTAGCAGTATTCTATTTATAGTTGAAACTTGTAGCTTTTAAATAGATAATGAATAAACTATGTAACCATATATATAAGACAAATATATTTCTATCAAGAAATGAATATTAAATAGATTAAGGATTGATGGCATACCTCTAAATTTCATCATCATCATCCTCGTTGTCATTATCATCATCATCATCATCATCATCATCATCATCATCATCATCATCATCATCATCATCCTCGTCATCATCATCATCATCGTCGTCGTCGTCATCATCATCCTCGCCATCGTCATCGTCGTCATCATCATCATTGTCGTCATCGTCATCATCATCATCAACATCAACTTAATCATCATCATCATCATCAGTAGCAACATCATCGTCATCATCTTCTTCTTCTTCTTCATGAAAATTTGTGTCAAGAACATCATCCAATAACTATCGATCGTGATCACCATCTACATCATCTTCTACTTCTTCAGTATCTTCTTCTTCCATCGCATTATACTTTATTGGCCTTCCTCTCAGTTCATGTCTAACAACAAATGACCAACCCAATTTATGTGGAACCTTTGAGTAAAATACCTGCTCACATTGGCTTGGAAGAACATAGGGCTCATCCCCACCTGGCTCAAACGACCTTGTATTAACCATTGTAAATCCATTATCATGTTCAATAATAGTTCTATCAGGATCATTTGGATTAAGTTATAGCCTATACCATTTGACAATGAAGAGTACTAATTTGAAGGAACTAAAGTCACACTCAAGTATATCATCCAAAATGCCCTAGTATTAATTTTCAGACTCTCGAGGATGTAAGTCATTTCTAGATGAAATATTAGTCACTTGAAAGACTGCAGTTATTTCCTGAATCACAAGTTTTCTTCATGTCATCCAACACTTTGACGTGAAATTTTTGACCATTACAGAACATAGCCTTGTGGTGTTTAACCTGTAATAATATGTGAAACATGTTAAAATTATTGTATCATGAGTTGATAAACATACGGGTGATTAATAAATTTGTACGTACCTAGAAATCTCTTAAACCATGTGCTAAATCTATTTCCCTTTGCATAACATTGGAATCTCCATTACGATGAGCTTCTTTAACCAATGAAGATACACCTTCTCATGTTAATATCTGACCAGAATGTTGACATCGTTCAATCCATACCGTCATCCAATCAAGATTTTTTGCAATATACAAATGTAGTGCATCCCACTCTCGAGCACCTTTACAAAAAAAAATAGACAACTTACAACCAATTTACTTTGGAGATTAAGAAATAATTTATTACAATAACATCTTATAATTTATTACCTCTCACTTTCCTCAATGTACCTTTCCCCATCAAGTACTCCCCTTCTAATTTTTTAAAAGGCTCGAGATCCCAAATGCGATCTACATGGATATTTGATACAAACTTAGGAAGATATTCAGTAATGTACACCATAGTCTGGTATACCATATATCCCTCTACCATAGAACCCTCAGGATGTGCTCTTTGTCGAACCAAAGCCTTCAAATATTTCAAGTGCCTCTCAACCATCCACATTGACCTACTATGTACAAGCCCACACAATTCAATCTCCTCAACTAGGTGTATGAGGTAGTGTTCCTGTGCATTGAAAAAAGTTAGAGGTAGAAACTTTTGCATTTGACACAATAAATGAGGAATTCTTCTCTTCTAATAGTTTATATCTTCTTTATGGATTTCTTTAGATGACAACCACCTACATTAAGAGATTCAAGTCACAAAAAATATATAGATACGAGACTTTACAAAAAAATATACAATAGATTACATAGCAAGAAAAAAAAATCACGAATATAATTAATATATACAACAAATTGAACAGATATTACTGCTTACCTCGTGTATTTTCCAAGATCATATATCACTTGTTTGATGTTATTGTTGAAGGGCTCTAGGAGAGATAGAGGAAGCACGTACTGCAGTAATTATAAACCAATCATTTCATTATTTTCTAACATAACATAATGAACAGTACATGTAGTTTATGAATATATTGTAAATACAGAAGAACATAACTTACCTTGATGAAAGTATGCCAATCATGCATTTTGAGCCCTGGCCCAAATTCACTTTTTTTTAATATGAGATTGTTTATGTTCGCAGCAAATCCTGCAGGAAATCAAATTTTTCGTATGACTTCTTTTATGGCATCACTTTGTTGCTCCGTTAATAACCAAGGAAGGGCACTTATATTAATTTGATCTCTATTTCTATTTGAGTGAATGAAATTCTTCAATGCATGATTGGATTCATGAATGTCATTACAAATTTTGACAATTTTTTCTTTGTCATGCCTTCTATCCACTATTTTCCACAATGTCTCTACTATATTCTTTCCAATATGCATAGTATCAAACAAATGCACAATTTGTAAGTGCTCGTAGTAGGGCAACCTACTAAATTGTCTGGGATAGCTTTTTATTCCCTTTGGAAGGTTTTCAGTATTGCCTTGACGACCTTCATGATCATCAATTACACAATTAGTAAACAAAAATCACAATAGAAATATATAAATTACAAACATAAACCATTAGGTGGAATGACATTACCTCAATGATTAATTCTATTATATTCCAACTTCCATAGGCGAGGTGTCATTCTTCATGGCTTTGATGTAGTCTCTTCTTTCCCATTGAAAAGATATTTTTTCGTACTTTGATACTTATGATTCCTGTGGAGGAAGTGTCTACACTCATCAAATACCTACTTTCCTAAACTTTTTGAATGACGAGATTTCATCTTTGGACCACAAACTAGACATGCAAATTTTCCCTTTGTTTGAATACCTACAAGATAATGATATAATTGGATCATTAAATATGTTGATTTCTATAATTAGAATTATCGTGCGCAACTTGAATTCACTATAACATACCACAAAAATGTGTTAGCCCTGGGGCATCATGTATTGTCCATGCAAGTATTGCATGGAATTGAAATTGTCTTTGTCCTATTGGTCTAGACACGTCATACATAGTGACATCGTTCCATAACTCCATCAACTCATCGATAAGAGGCTCAATATATAAATTCATATCTTTAACTTGATATTTACCTACTTGAATGAACAGTAACATTACATAATTATTGTGACTGTTTTACTATAAGATTTGTAAGTACATGTAAATTAATAACTATCAAATGATAAGATACCTGGAACAATCATTTCCAACATAATGTGCTCCCTCTTTATTGACATCCATGGAGGAATATTATTGTTGATAAAAAACACAGGCCACACCGAGTAAACAGATCTCATCTCTCCAAATGGATTGACACCATTTGCTGCCAATGAAAGCCTGAGATTATGAGGTTCTTCTTTGAAGTGTTGCCACTTTTCCTTTATGTGCATAAATGCTGAACCATCCACAAGGATTTGAATAATGTCATCTCGACTTCTATTGCATGCATGATAATCCATAAATTGAGCCAAGCTACTACACCTGAATAATTGTCACATCCGTGGAATAATGGGGATGTAACGAATAACCTTTTGAGGCACCTTTTTTGTTAGTCGATCTGTTTGATATCTAGTCGTATGACATATAGGGCATTGTGTTGCAAATTCATGTTCTTTATAATATATAATATGATCATTGGGACAAGAATGTATTGCTTCATACTCCATTCCAATATCTTTCATAACAGCAGATAATTCTCGATATGAGTGAGGTAGAATATTTGATGGTGGTAACAGAAAACTCACCTATCAATCTTCAGCAAAAGATATAAGTTGTTAATATAAACAATATTAGCGGTACATTATTCACCCTTTGTTAACTATAAAGACATATATGACATACCTTAACATACGTGACATTGTTATGTTGGATAAACCATTCATAACCTTCAAGTTCAACAACAACAATACAGCAGAGAGGAGTTGTTTGGAAGTCTTTGTATAGGGGCTTGTATGCCTTCTCAAGTAGAGGTACATCGAGGCTATCATCATCATCATGATCAGATATGCTTGGACTAAATGTGTCATGGATCAATGTATTTATACCATCATCTTCAATTATTATTTTTGGCGCATGATCGTCATCTTCCATGGGATCATTATCTTCACCTTGGATATTCGCACCTCCATGTTCCTCCACTTTGAAAACCATATTCTTTAGATTGTTGTGGTTCATATCATGTACTTCCCTGGGGAGATCAACCTATACAAAATTGATCAACATAAATTAACCATGATCATCAACTAATCATCAAGTGATTTCATATGTATATAAATTGTTAAAATGATATAATGAACAACTTACCAGTGGATGATAGTCATGCCCCCCTTCAATGTGACCATTCTCCCTACAATGTCTCTTAACTATTCTGATTAGCAGTCTTCTATGGTTTAAGCCCTTACAAATTTTGCAAGGAAAATAACATTTTCCATCACCTTTTCTTTTCAAGTTAAACCACAATCTATCAATTGTCTCCCTATTTTGTTCTTCACTTATATTATCTGACATGATCGTTCTTCATAGGAAGCAAAAATCGGGCTATGAAAACTTCAGTCTACAACTTTCACAAACTAAGAAAAACTGTTGAAAGTACACAAATCTTCTTGGACCTGGCTAAATACTTTAATATTTTAAAAATACTTTCTTAATTGACTTTATTCCTAAGACATTTAACCCAATCACCTTTTATAACATTTAGTCAATTGCTCTAGGCAAATTTGTGGATAAGATTATTTGTAAAACTTTGACCAACTGCCTGAAGGTCTTATTTCAAGAGACCTTATGACATTAAGCCACTAAAAGCAATTTCAAAACATATAAGCTAAAAGTCTAGTTAAAATATACATTAGATTAAAAAATATACAATTTTCATACCTGAGCGCGTGGCTATAACTCATGCAACAGCCTTCTTGCTTAGCTGTAGAAGCTCTCCAGCAATCAAATTATACAAGCTACAAGGCCTAACAGCAATTTCAAAATATATAAGCTACAAGGCAAGACATATTACATGACATGGCAAAAGGAACAAAATTTACAAGCTTTACCAAGACATATTAAACGACATCATAGTGCTAGAGAGATCACAATTATATGAGTCAAACATAGTCATGAAAAAGCACATAAATTATTTGGTTATTGACTTGTTGACATATTGTTGTTGATAATGCTTTGTTATTATCTGGTTCAGAGATTTGATATATACTCATTGTTTTTGTTTAAATGCTATTTAAATGCATATATTTAATTACATTATTATTATGATGGTTTAAATGCCGGTGATCAGATATGAAAGGGTCAATGTCCTAACATTTGAATATATAAGAATGATTATGCCGTCCAAATGCCCCTTTATTGTTATGTAAAGGGTGATGCTAATATCTTGGACTGGTGTTAATGATCTTTGCAATAATATCTGAAAAAATAGGAGACTGTATTTTTAAATTTTTAATTATTAGAATTCGGCATTATTAATTTTAGGAAGATTTTTCAATTATTAATTCCATTCTTCAACATGCTTCTAAATTGTCATGTTGAAAGGCAATTGGTAGTGTGAAGCCGTTTTTCCATTCATTAAGTCTTAGTTCAGAATCTGGAGTTCTTAGAATTATTGCCTCCATTTCGAATTCTTAAGAAAGATCTAACCAAATGTTGATTTGATAATAATGAGTATTTAAATGTCATCTCTTATGTTCTAGACTATTTAGTGCTATAGCTTGCATTTGCTGGAAGACAAATTATAAATTTACATTGCTTAGTTTACTGATAGAGCATGCAAGATCTTGGTTTTTTGGCAATGAATTGCTTGCCAGATCTTTACTGGTCCAAGAATATTTTCCTTTGATAGGAGGGATTTAACCATGTTTAGATGAATCCATAATATCTGCCACTGATTCACCATTTAGATTCTTCACTTGACAACTTCCTTTTTTCCAAAAAAATTTAGAACTATTTAGGCATGTGACAGTTTTAGCATACTTGAAGAGATTCCAACAATGTTCTTTTCATAGTTGGTGGCATAAATGTTAACAATGGTAAAGGGGATGTTGACTTCTTAGAGTTTGAGACTGTTCAACGTGTTGAGCATGCTCCTTAGAGTAGGCAGTGAAAAGACTTCTAGAAGCTCTTTTCCTTCAATGATATGTATGAAATTGATTTTTCATGGAACTCAGAATATAAGAGACAAGAGACAGTAGAAAGGTCCATTATTAGATTTTTCTACATGGGGCAAGGAATTAAGGTGTGATCTGTTATATTGTCCCCATACTTCCAATGTTCGGCATTTATGCAAGTTGATAACTTTAGTAGCCTAAAATTATATTCAACGTCTGACAACATTGGAGATACTATTATTTGGAGAAACATTTCAGTCACATTTTATCGAAGGTAGACTCTTGGAGGCGTGATATATTTTTTAAAATGCATTGATGTGAATGGCCATTTGTGAAGAATCAAACCTTAAATGTTGAACACTATAGTGGTTGGCAATAAATTAGGTCCAACAATTATTAGGGCTATTTGGATGGTTTAGAACTTTAGCATCTGCATTATTCATCGATTGCATCTGAGTTTCATTTGATTATATTGATTGGTGTTGATGTCTGTATTATGTTCACCCAAAAAGGTCTAAATGCACTCCAAAATCCCTCAAGTCTTCATTTCAGCATGCAAAAAGTTCCCAAATGCACCAATGTACCCAAAATTGTGACATTTTTCACCACAGGTCCCACCTATCCTCTTAAACAACTTAGAGCTTCATTGATAGTTTCATTTGACCCTACAACTACTAGATTCAATTTGAAGGCTCCAAGAAAATTGTCCTTTATGTGGTTGGCATGAAGTCAAAGAAAAATCGATGCTCATCCATGCCACATTTATTATTGCATGACCCAAAGATTTACATATCATCTCTAGGCCATTGTTTCAGCTTCTTTTTTCTAGTGATTTCATCATCATTGCACAAAATTTAACACACCATCAAGGGTATGGTGAATGTATAGGAGGCTCTTCTAACAGGAAACAAGTGAGATCGCAAGTTTTCACATGTAGACGCTGGTGTTTACAACTATTTGTGCACAAGCACAAAGTGATAGTGATTTTTTGTTCATTTTTGTTCATGTTGTTAGCATTAGTGTCCTAATTTAAGTGTGTAATGATGCAATTGCTTTAACAAAATCCCCTGCATGTTTTACGCTTAGTTCCAAGGGTTCCTTGGTGGGGCACTACATAGTCAGTACAACCAAAATACTTTCAAATAGAAACTATTTAGTAACCAGGACAGAAAATTCTTCTAATAGAGAACACTACATAGAACCAGATCTAAGACACTATCATGCATAGAACTAAATGTTATGGTTGTGATCTTCTTTTCAAATCTATGCAGCACAGAACATTATACTTATGTGTATAGATGCACTTCCTGTATGTGATCCAAAGCTCATATGTTATCAAGTGTGTCCAATGATGGGGAGAGACCTTCGTGCAAGCAGAAGATCTGCAATGAAACAAAAGAAAAGAAAATTTTCTTATAGTAAGAACAAGTTTGTTGTGCTGCACAGGGTACCAAAAAAATACTGTATAATATCTTTTTCTTTACCTAGCTTTCTATGAGGGCTGTCAGTGGCAAGTAATCAAAGAGAATTGTAAAATACTTCCATACATTTGTATTTCCATATTTTCTCAGACATTCATCATAAAATCCATACTTGAAATTGCAAGAAAACAAAATAATTCTTGAACGCAGTCAAAAAATTAAGATAAATTACAAATAGATTGACAAATTTTGGTCAACTTTCTAATCTCCCCATTCAGATACTAATATTTTGCCTCCCATAATTTAGATATAGCCTCAAATGGCAAACAATGTACGTGTCTACTTTAAGCATGATGATACGAAGAAATACTATAGTTAGTGCCCCTCGTCAAACAAGCCAAGCAACAATTTTTTTTGGTAATTTGAAGTTCCTAAACTGAATTATGTTCCCCTACGTAATTTGAAATTTATGTAACAAATCCTCTTCTACCTTTCAATGAAATCAAGGATGGTGGAGGAGTTAATTTAATATTTACTAAATTGTAGGACAATTTATCTTGGGAAATATAGGAGTTGTACGTGTGTTATGACAATGATTTTTGAACTCTAACCAGCTGCATTTCATAAATGTTGACTTGGGTGAGAAAATGGTTGTATTTAAATTGAGAAATGATGTTAATTCATTTGAATGTAAGAGATTATTGTTTATTGAACTCACCATTTATTACAATTCAGCATGAGAGCCTTTAATAGAAAAGTCAAGTTGATAACATATTTAAAAATAATGCATTTGATGCAATCATGCATTTTGTTGTTGTTTCTTATGTTGGAGATAGTAGTCTTGACCCATTAAGCTATATTATGATTAAGTGAATTTATATTCTATCCATTTGCAAGTTATGGATTGGAATTATTTGCAAAAAGTTTTTTTAATATCAATTTCTTCTAGAGAATGAATCAGAAGTGTGTAGTGGTACCAGTGGATTTGGAAGAGAGCAGTGGATGACCCACATTTTTTTTAGCTCTAGTATAGTTGTTCATCACAAAGCTTACATATCATGTGTGGGAGTAACTCTAGAATGTCACAAATTAGTATATTATTCTAGTTCAAATCTTGTTTATTTTAGTTTTAGTTTTATTTTGTAAAAATCAATCTAGATTTAAATAATTATGCCTTTAGTTTCAAATTTAATGGGGGATTGAATTGAACTAACTATTTCCTCTTATCAACTAGTATACCAAATTACAACATTCATTTATTTATGAATAAAATAGAGATGCTTAGTAAAAGAAATTTTCTTTAAAATAGGTATGGAGGTTTGTGTTTACTGGAGGGTAGCATGACCAAGCTTAAAAATAATAAGAATGGAAATACATGCGATCAGTGGATTTGTACATGTGAACAATGTGGCAAGCTTAGTTTGTAGGAGTAAGCCATATGGATGCCTAATTTTCATGGAAGCACCTTCATGCCCACCTTCAACTTGGGACCTCATTGCTCCATATGACAACATAACAACTCAGTGTCCATTTTTGGCTACTCAAAGTCATGTCTATTTATCTCCAATATTTGGTGCATTGAGATTTTGGTGAAACTATTGTTATTTATTTCCCTTATTTACTAGGTTGAATATGTTGAAACATATGAACTACAGTTGTTTGCATTAATATGGTTATGGTTTAAATGTAAAATGATTATTTGATTTTCATTGTAGATATTATCATAATATTTGATTAGACACTTTGACTCTATCAAAGGCAATACTTTCTAATAAAGATTCATCTTAGACCACACCCAATATAGATACTTCCTCACTATTGTGATTTAATGATACCCTGAATTGTTCCTTCAATAAATCTGGATTATTACTGTAGATACACTGCAAATGCAATAATATCATGGTGACTAAATATACTTTTCATCCATAGATTTTATATATATATTACCATGATAAGTCGTGTCCCATATATCATTCTCAAAATCATCACTTTATCCTAGATATTGACTATATCAAATTAATACCAGCAATAGTTTCTGTTTTGGATTCTTTTGTGCTAGATAATGCCAAGGGACCAATGTCCAAGCATCAGTTTTTAGTATTATCTAACAATCTCACAAGGATGGAGAAGTTTATAATAGCTCCTTGGTTCACAATGTTAGAAGACAAAAGATCAATTTCAAAGAAAAAGGAAAAAAATTGGTTGGTAATCCAGATTCTGACTCTTTGACTGCTTAGTTATATCTTTCCCACTTTACCAGGTGCAAATAACCTATGGTGAATGTGAATTTTCCATGGGGTAAATGTAGGTTAGCCACTTCTACTAATCATTTAATATTGTTCTTTTGGTTGCCGTCACTGTTGCATATGGATTCATAATGAGGCACCTTTTGTAGTGAAATGGCACTATTTTTTGAAAGCATATCTCAATATGCAATCAACTTTAACTTTTGATTCATTCTTCATATTCATCTTGCCCTTGATATAATCATATTTGCTAGGTTTGGTTGAACAAATATGTCTTCTTTATATATATGGATTAAATTAATTAATTTTGTTATGTGATGGTTATAAAGTAGCTTGGGCTCACTGAAGTCTCGGCTCCTTGAGGTTTCGTTAACCATTATAAATTGCAGGTTTTCTAAGCAACATCAACAGTAACTGTAATAGAGAACGATTTCTTATCGAAATATCCTCTATTTGTTTATTCTCTGTTGTTCGGTTCTTTTGTTGCTCAACTATTTAGAATGTCAAGTACTATTGAAAATCCCTACATTTTTCTATTCTTTCCATCTTATAATTCAATTATTGTGGCTAGTGCGAATGAGAAAGTCGTTGAAACCCTCTGTGCAAAAATTCTTCAATTGATTTTTAATGAATAAAGCCCTAATTCAATAAGTGTCTTTTTTTGATAGGGATCATTTCAGACATGGACGAAATGGATTATGGATTCGAGTATTTTGATGAGGATCCGGATGAAGAAGATGTTGCCATTGAAAACCAGTATTACAACTCTAAAGGTGCCAAATAAATTGAATCTTTTCTATTTTTGATTTTTTTAAATTCCAATGATTTTTTATTTATTTGTGAATAAAAATTAGGTATTTGTAGAAGTAATCACATGCCCTAAAATTCATGGCGATGGTTACTATTGTTCGTCAAGCATTATGTTGTTCCTGTAATGCCAAATCATTTGTTATCGATGTTGAATTTTTCAAGTTTTGTGAATGTTTCAGTTAATGGCTATTATGTTGATGACAATGAGTGAGTCTTGCTTCACTGTCTCTAGAAGGCTCCGCTTACTTCATTACTGTTGAGAGTACAATTGGTATGGAGAGACTATAAAGATGCATTGTGATGTGTAGGTTCTTATGAGAGGGGGCTTTAAACTTATCGATACTGTGTATTAGGGTACAATTTTTTGTAACAACTTGTGACTAACTGTAGTAATCCTTTTTGCGATGACTGGAATCCATTGTGTCTATAAAAACTATTTTAGATCCCTTCAAAACATATTTATTCTATAATAAAACTATATAATATTTGAGTAAACTCATTGATCCACGTTTTACCAGAAGTGGTTCAGAAGAACCTCTCATGAAAATGAATGCTATACTTAGCATTCATTACACTAACTTTTCCATGCATTTAAGAAGCAAAAAATATATTAATTAGAAAAAAGCTCTAATTAAAATCTGGGGGGATCAATAGATTTAGAAAATTAATATTTTAAACTACTAAATTAATATGCTACAAAGATATGTTTACGTAATTTTTGTTGTACTCAAATCATTTGCTTACATTTTTCTAAATAGTAAGCTGCATGGCAATGTCTGTAAGCATAGATTATTAACAAGATCTCTGTGTTTCCATTATGCTTGGTTATTGGACATTTTTTTCATATAAAAAAATACTATATTTTAGCAAGCCAAACAAATTTTTTATCAAGATCTTTTCTTTCATAAAGTATTAGTGACAGCCAAAATATAATGTCAACTGTCCAAAGAGAAGTTGAAACAAAAAGATCTTTGCATGTCGCCAAATACCCAGTGGGACTTCACATGCTTGTGAAAGATTTTGAAAGGGTGTGCCTTGATCAACTTGTGGAAGATTTTGAGAGGTTGTGCCAGATGAATGAAGGTAACAAAGAGAAGGTTCAGATCGTCGACATTTTTGGAATGGGTGGGGTTGGCAAAAAAACTCTGGCCAAAGAGTTGTTTAACCGAAAATGCTCCCAATATGAGCGAGCATGTTTTTTGTTCGATGTGAGGGAAGCCTATGAAAATATAAGTTTTTCTTCTTTATAAATGAAATTCATCAAAGATCTATTCCAGACAGATCCATTTCATTTTCAATCTACAGAGGAAGGAAAAACTCATATAGTGAATTGCCTAGACAGGAGCAATAGGCTAAGTTTCCTAATCATTCTAGATGATATTGATCACTTGCAGTAGTTAGATGCTTTGATTATAACAGATATTGTAAATAAGTTGGTTTATAGCCTTGTAATAGTTACAACTCGTGATGTGGGGGTGCTTATAAATGCAGAAATTAGTGTTGCTTATAATCTAAAAGGGGTGTATATAGACAATGCCAGAGAGCTATTTTGTTGGCATTCCTTTGGGCAATCCCGTCCAACTGAGGGTAATGAGAATCTGGTTAACTCCTTCCTGAATGTATGCAGAGGATTACCTCTGTCACTTCAAGTTCTTAGCAATCATGTTCATGGTAGAGATTAGAATTATTGGAGGTTATAATTGAATAAAGTTACCAAGACATTGCCTCGAGACATACACCAAAGCCTTAAAATAAGCTTTGATGCATTGGACTATGAGGAACAACAAATTTTCATGGATTTTGTATGTTTTTTTGTTGACAAATCCAAGCACACTGCCATGGAAGTATGGGAGGCATCAACATGGAGCTCTCGGCATGCAATGGAAACACTTAAAAACAAGTGTCTTGTTCAAGAAATGAAAGGGCATTCATGAGAAACATTTACAGTTATAATGAGAATGCATGACCATCTGCGGGACATGGGAAGATAAATTACAAATAGCTTGAGCCCACCGCATTTTTAGCAGCCAGGAGATAATTTACATCTGGTATGGTTGTGTCTCCTCCCATTTTCTACTTCATATATATAATAATAATAATGATTGGAGAAAAAAGGATTCTAAGAGTAATGGGTTTTTTTGTTTTGCACCTTGCCATCATCCTCCTCTGAATGTTGCCCTTGGCCCTTTCACCGCAGAGATCCCCATAGAATATAGTAGGTCAAGCAAGCAGTTAGTAGATGCGGGTCTCTGCCCCTCTCAATGCATCGAGTTAGCTGATGCGGGTCTTTGCCCTTCTCAATGCCTCGAGTTAGCGCCAGATGCGGGTCTCTTCCCCTCTCAATGTTGCTGAAATCTCTCGCCTTTCCTTTCCAAAGAACCCTGTGTTGATTTCTTTCAAATGAGCAACATTTTTTGGTTTTTTTTCTCTTATATCCCGTTAGGATCGCAATTGCGACATTTTTGAGTTATAGTTGAAAAAGAAGGGCCAAAAATATCACATAACATTTTCTTCCATCGCAATTGCGATGGCATCGGGCTAAAATTGAAAAAAAAAAAGCCAAAAATACATTACATTTTCTTGTTGTTGCAAATTGACCCCTAATGTATTAGTGTCAATATTATTGGCCCCATATGTATAAGAATGTTCACAAGTTTGTAAGGAGTTGGGAAATTTATCAAGTTGCAAAAAGAGTAAATAAGAATAGTGGATTGTATATACCTATTTTTGTTCCCAAGAAAGCTTAGAGTGACATCAATATGGATTTTATTCTTGGATTACCTAAGACAGTAAGAGGGTATGATCCCATATTTATTGTTTTGGATAGATTTTCTAAGATGACACATTTTATTGCATGTAAGAAAACACTCTATGTTGTGCATATTTATGAGATTTTCTTTAAAGAGATTTTTAGATTGTATGGATTGTTGAGAAGTATTATTTCTAATAGATATAGTAAGTTTGTTGGTTACTTTTGGAGGACTTTATGGAAGATAATGGATATTGAATTGAAGTTTAGTTCTATGTTCAATACACAAATAGATGGATGGACAGAGGTTGTAGATAGAAGCTTGGGTAATTTATTGAGATGTTTAGTTGGAGATAAGTCGAGTAATTGGGATATGGTATTGGCACAATCTAATTTTGCATATACTAATTTTGTGAATAGGAGTATGGGAAAAACACCTGTTGAGATTGTTACTAGAATATAGCCTAGATGACTATCAGATTTGAGGGATGTTGTTGGTGAAGAGAAGAGAAGTGTTGAAGGGGAAGAATTTTTTGGTTTTGTGAAGTCTTTACGTAAGGAATTGAAGTTGAAGTTGGAACAAAGTAATCATGAGTATAAGGAGAATGTTGATAAGTCTAGGAGACATCATTCTTTTGAAGTTGGTGATGAAGTGATCATTCATTTGAAGATAGGTAGATTTCCTGTTGGAACATACAATATGCTATAAATGAAGAAGTTTGGTACTTGTAGGGTTTTGAGGAAGTTTGAAATTGGTAATTCTTATGAAGTTAAGTTACTTGATGACATGGATATATCTCTTTTATTCAATTTTTTTAATTTGCATAAGTGTCATGAGTTGGATGGTGAAGTTCTTGTACCAAATGATTATCCTAAAAAGTAGATCAAAAAGGTTGAACACATATTGGATCAAAGAATTAATAAAAGCATAAGAGAAAAATATTTCTATGAATATTTGGTGAAGTGGAAGAATAAGTCAGTTGAAGATGCTACATGGATTTCTCAATCTGAGGTGGATTCAGCTCAGGTTGTGATATCTCAATAATTTAGGAGAATCAATTCTTTCAACCCCTATTGTCTAATGCAGGAGTATCCTATGTTGCCTTGTAATCTTTCTCATTTTGATCATTCTAATGAGTGTTAATTAATGTCAAGTGCCAGCTACTATCGAGTGCTATCTACTATGCAATTCTAGTTACTATCAAGTTCCAATATGTGTCAATTTTTCTAGTGTTGGTCGAGTGTTCCTTCATGTTCTGGTTGAATCTGATATTTGTTGATGCTCGGTTCCTTAATGTGCTGGTTGAATCTAATATTTGTTGATGCTTGGTTCCTTCTTTGACCGATATTGTCTATGATTGGTTCTTAGTTTGTGCTGAATTGCATATTTAATTTAGATCATGAATTTAATATTAGGATATTTTCTTAGGATGTGTGTAGACCATTTTAAGGTCACCCTTCTATTATGAAAAGATTTAGAATCTTCTATAAGTTGTTTTTCCAAGTATAAATAGGGGTGTTTATGTTTAGATTAGGCACCACTTAGAGAGTTCAGAACACCTATTCCTAGAAAAGCAAGTTTAGAGATAGATCATGGGTTTTTTAAAGTTGTATTTATTTATTTTTTTGTAACCCATAAGGTCTTGAAACTGGGCATGTACGATGATAATTGGATGAATCAATGAACTGTTTACTATTCTCTCTCTCTCTTTGGTGTTGTTCTCTATGTTGTTTGCTTTCATTATGTTTACTCAACGAGTTGGTTGGATAGTTAGATTTTCCTTTGGACCTAGATTTTCAATCCCTCCTTGTGTTAATTATATGCACTTATGATTAGGATGGTTTCTTTCCCCTCATAATTCATCTAGAACAAAGGACGAATTAGGGCTCTTTTAATTTGACCCTTGTAAGAACTATTTATATATGTTACAAAATAGTATTCCATATGTCATGTCTTGGGGTGAATAAAATTACACACTCTTTAGAATTTTTGTGCCTTTATGCAAACCTTTACAGGTGCCTCCCACAATTGGGATTTGAATATTTTTCCCTCTATTGGATAACTTTATCTTCCTATTATGCTTTGCAACAATGAAGGGATTGTGGTGCATTGCATCATTATGAATGAAGATATAAGACTCAACTAGAATGGGTTAAACCTTTGTAAATACTATCTAACACATTCTCAACCCATCCAACAAAGCTTGGTTTTGGAATTTCACCTTCCCTTAACTTAGGTTATTTATTAAAGGTTATTCCATTCCTTTTTTCCCAAACACTACTATGAAGAGATTATTTCTAACATCTCAAATGTTTCTTCAGAAAGTGAAATTTTTCTGACTCTCGTGAAGCTTACCAACTGCCCTTGTATGTAGCATAAGTCTCTTAGGAATCAACATCTAGATGTATTCAAGATCTAGAAGTGGCATTCATGTGCCCATGAATTTGTAATGGCACCCTTAATTTTGCTTTATATATCAAGTTCAAATAATTGATTCCAAGTAAGTTCAAGCATATTTGAAGGTATGAGCGATATCTATATCTATCCATGAAGGTTCACTTAAGGTAAATCAAATATTTTCTTCTTTTTTTAATATAATTTCCTTTATTCAATTTCATTTTATTTTCAAAGTTGATTCCTAAACCAGAGTTTGACAAAGGAAAACCCCTTTAGAAATTTTTTTCTATATTTTTCCATGTGCAAAAATATGTTAAAAATGTGTCAGACAAAATATGGAAAGATAAAAATATATTAAAAGATCCTCAAGAAATTTAGTCAAAAATATGAGGCACAGATCACCAAAATCATTATATACCTTGTGTTCTATGCCCAAATTTTAGCCATAGGTTAGATTTACCATCTAATGTGTTTCTTTACTTTTCATTTCTTAGACAATTCATATTAGTCTATTATTTCCAAGTTTTTATTAACTTTCCTAAATTATTATTTACATTATATTATTCAATTATTTCCATTTTCATAATTATATATTTAGTGAAGGTTCACTTTCTTAATTATTGAGTCTCCTCTTAAAACCAATGGGGCATCTTCCTTCCAAATATGTGATTGTTTAAAGGGAGGTGTATATTTACCTATTTTCCCCATCTCTCCATTTCCCTTATAATATACCATGAAAGAGGATATTACAATATGATAGTTTCACCTCCCACATCCACTTATTTATCAAGCCTTTTGAGGTGGTTTATAAAGTTAGTTAACTAAATAAACCCTAGCCAATAGAAAAATTCTCAAGGGTTATTGCCTCTAAAGCCTCACTCAATAACTAGCCCATCCTAAACCTCAATGAGGTTACGTGATGAGTTTACAATATTCAAATGATCAATTTCCATATATTAACATTCTCTCATTGGAGTAGTGATCAAGCCCTACACAAAACATTAATCACATGTCATTCATCATTATTAAGATATCATGCTAAAGCATTCAAATAGTAGTATCGTTTTTATTTTGATACTAAAATTATTAAGATATCATGCTAGAGCATTCAAAGAAAGTAAACAACTTGCATCTCAAGACTTACTTGTTATTATGAATCTTATTTACTAAAAAATAAATTATTTTTAACTATTGATAACTATTTAATAGAGAGCTAATATAAAGAGGGAGAAACATGGGTGGAGTAAAGTATATTATATGAAATTATCACATAATATAGAACAAAAACATTTACGAGCACAAAAGACTTTCAACTTCATAGATAAATCAAACCCTCGTCCATAAAATATAAAAACTCAAAATATGACATTGAAGTATATTTCACTCATGAAAATTTGATTGACAAATAGGGCAAAGGTTATCTAGTCATATCATTCAATGTGGCTAGATTTCTTGGATGCCTAGAAACCTTTGTGTTGTAGGTGTAATATATTTACAAATTTGATGCCTTGTGTAATAGTATTGAATAGGTAGAAATAGATATTGGAACACATAATCATATTGAATATTAAAAAAATTATAAACTTTAAACTTATTAATCACAGAAAAGAATTGAACTTAAAATCTTTTATTTTGAACTCTTTAACCTCACATTCTAGTGGGTTATAATTGGATATAGTTGACATGTCACTAGTATGGATATCTTAAATAAATCTATCAAAGAAATGTCAATGGATATTAATTATTAAATTCTTTAAATTCATTGTATCTATATTTATTTTTTGGGACTTAGTTTGTTTTTTATTTTAATTTCGAAACAATTGGTTATTTATGTCTTCAAAACTTATAATTTTAGAAAATTGTATATATTTTCTCATGTGGTGTTTATTAAATTATTTTTAAAAGTATGTTATGTTTATAATAATATTAAAGTTTTGATGTGCAAATAGTTGTCAAAATTAAACTAAAAAGGTAATTGTTGACATTAACACGTTCACACCATCACACTTCACCCATTTTGTCTATCGACATTAATAATGATCGTAAATCTTAAAGATGTGAAATAATGATTAAATAATGATCACACAATCGACATCATAAATAAATAAATTAAAATTGTAAAATTAAAATTATATTAAAAGGAATATATTTAAAATATACAAATTATTATCATTTTAAAATATTTAAAAAAGGATTTGATGTATTTAATGTTAATAATTAAAAAATGACAATATATTTTATCTATATATTTCTTATAATTAATGTTAGCTATCTTAAATATAATTTATTTTATAATAAAAAATTGTATTAAACTTTAATTATTAAAATATGATAATGTATTTATATTTTAATACATTTTAAATTATATCACAATTTTAAAAAGATGAAAGATGTTTTAGAATTTGAAGAATATACAAGGAAATGGTGACATTTTTAATCTATAGCATAATTTTGATATATAATAAAATCAAAAATTTATTTAGTATTGTTTATGGGTATTAATTATTATTATGTGTTAAGTTCAAATAGAGTCAAACCTAAGACCTCCTAATGAAAGGCTCACAATTTACCATTGTGTTATAGGTTCTTTGCCAACTCCAAAATAATTAGTAAATACATATTATTAAAAAGTAAAAATCCATAATTTATTAATTTATTATTAAACTAAAGCAAAAAAGTAAAAACACTTTATTTTTAGAACTATTCAAACTTTTTGAGTGTGGTTGGCATCAATATTTATATAAAAGTTGGTGTTTTGTAAGATGAACCAAATCAATAGGGAAAAGGGGAAAAGGGAAAAATCATTTTCAACTCTATTTAGTTGACCATCTAAAGAATTCGCATGCACCTATCGGACAGACACAATCCTTGCTAGCAGGAGTGCTAAGCAATAAGACATTGTTTGTCACTTGATTGAAACTAATTAACCGGACACGAGAATCTTGTCGTATGTCACAAATGACGGCAACAAATGTACCTAAAACATAAGTTTCTAAATTTTCTGATAGAGTGTTCACGATACTGACAAATAATAAATTCATTCTTATCTCTTACATGTATTTATTTTTCCAATTGGAAAAAACAACACTAAATGCTCTCTAACCAATCAGAAATCTTATAACTGATTTCAAAAATAGATGCTCCAAAACTTTACCTTGTAATAACATTTTAGTTTTCCCATAAGAATTAATACTAGAGAGTGGAGGGACTAATAAACAGGGAAAAAATGCGTTGATAGTAAAAACATAAGGCCAATAATTAATCTAAATATAAGAGCAAGTTCATACTGGAAGACTTCGTTAAGTCATGTACTTGTAGTCTATCCATTCCTTCAACAGGTCAACCATGAAAGACAAATCTCATTTTCATTTTCTGTCCTAGTTCGATATATTTTTGTCGTCTTTGGTGATCCCAAACTAAACTAATACAATTACACATAGTTTTCCACTTTATCGCTTTCTTTCTATTTTGACATTATTTACAAACAACGTATTAAAATTGTCGTGTGCTTCACATTTCATACAAACAAACAAAAACATGTGGTGATGGTGAGTTATTGGATTTAAGTGCCATCTTCTTCAAATGTCGTATGGAACTCGGCAAGAATTGGTAATGATCTCTATGGTTGAAACCATGCATAACATGTTTAACTATATAAACAATTTTAATTATAAGTTTATATATACATTATAATTTTAAGTAAATAGTTTCTTAAAATTGTATAATACCAAATCGTTTTACAACTGTAAAAGTCTTTCCTTTTAATATCATTTAAAGATTAAATATGTCAAATATATAATTTAAAATGGATATTTAGTATCATATTGAAAGGAATTTTATTTTTAAGTGTTAAACTTATTTTAGTAAATATGAAGGAAGCATATTTGAAATAAGCTAAGGAAATGAAATTTTAAAACAATCCCTATCTTTATTTAGAATCTCTCCTCTTTTTTATAGTGTATTATAGAGAGAGATCAACAATGAAAAATATCGATACTGCTTCTTCTCATAACATTATTTCTCATGTAAATGGTATGCTTCTAGTGAGTCTCACCCCTACTACTTCATTAGCTTCGAAAATTGAATCTCAACCACCACCTACTTTGACTTTAATTGCTTTACTTGTGCCTTTAAATGCAATGACTACTAATTTGGCCTCAATGCCTTAATTATCTTTTTGTGCTTAACAAAGTTGTTGGAAATTTGAGAAACACAATTCAAACAACGTACAAATCTCCATGATAACTTATTATCTCATAATCAATCTATAAATTAATATATCCTTCAAAATATTATTTTTGTTGTGTGATTTTATGTTTGTTTAAATAGAAACAAAACTTCAATGTTTAGATTGGGAAATTAAAATCTTATTTTCTACAAGACCAATACCAATAAATTCAATGGCTTTGTTTAGTTTTTGAAAATGTTTTATATTCTCAAGCATAAATATAGTTAAAAAGAATGCCATCCATATAATATATTTATAGTATTTTCTAATATTTTTAATTGCATTATCAAATTAGGTTAAGGAAACTAAGATATATAGGCACTAATAGTTTCATTCTCATATTGATAAGATTACTCACATCTTATAGAAAATCATGGCATATCATGGTTATATGAAAAAATGGTTCCATATATATAGGATGGTCTAACCCAAAACTAATTATAAGAATCCATGATCAAGTCTCAAAAAATGACAAACAAAACTCGTCATCTAGGTACACTAGGAAATAGGAATTTGTGACAATGAGATTAGCCTAATTACATTTTGGTGTAATTATGCAATTCTAGTTTTAAAAGAAAGATTTTTTTTTTTTAATTTAAAAAAAAAAATTGGTAAACTCTATAATATAACTTTTTTATTTCAGCTACAAAATTTAAAGAATATGTCTTAACAATGTATCACCCTAAAAAAAATAGCTCCTATAATTGGAGGCTCTACGAACTATTAGACTCCCATAGATCCCCCAAAAAAAATTGAGTTAATCTTCCTGATGACTAGTTAACTTATCGACTTATCCCCAAGTACAAGTCAACTAGCTAACGTGTACTTGGAATTTTGGGCTCAAATTTGGCTCAAGGCCCAATGGAGGGGTTTTTTTCCAAGGTTTTGATTTTTGGTCCACCTTAATCAAAATTGAATCCTAAAATGATTGTAAAAGGACATCAAATCCTCTTGTTTTGACATAAAAACATACTTAATACATGATCAAGTACAAGCATTCAAGCTATTATATAATTAAGAATTTGGATACAAGATTTGTGTATAAGCATCAATTTTGAGACCTCCAAGTATCCATTTCTTTAGGATTCATTCAAGTAAAGGAAATATTCTCTAATTGATGCAATTTTTTGTCTCATGATGAAAAAGTAAATGAATTATCAATCAAGCATTAAGATTTGTACACGCATTCTTCTCCTCACTCCTTCTCAATTGAAGTTGTCTAACATACATACATTTCAGGCCTAAGATTGACAAGTGTATATCTATACATTGGTGAAGGAATCCTTAATTTATAAAATCCATTCCAAGAATACACGTACAAGCATCTTCATGGATTTGAGTGATTACCATGTATTCATTTGTGGGGGTTTTTCATGCAAGGTGAATCTAACATTTATCCTATTTACATTACTTTCTTTTATATAATTTTAATTTTAATTAAAGAATAATTCCTAAATAGGGGTTTGACTAGGAAAACCCCTTTCTACAACATCTTCCCCTTCCTTTCTATCTGTAGGAATAGGTTGCACAATTGCAAATCTAGATCTTAAAGCTAAAAATATAGTTGTGGGTCCTAATAAATTTTCGTCATATATGGAGTTATCAAGAACAATTTGCCTATTCATCTTGTACCTAGAAATTTTAGTTCTTGTTAAACTCTTTTGTTATAAATTTTACAATAGAAATACATAGATCTTGGGCCCTCATAGCTAGAGTTATAGAATACTATGACATTCTAGTAATAGACAAAATCATGTCAAAGAGGATAACCTTCCTTTCTGATGACGGGCCACACCACCCGTACCAACTCACAACCAAAAATGAAATAATATGGAGACAAGAGAGATGACAAAATGCTTCATAAAACTTCCATTAATACTTGAAATTCATTAGAATATTCTTCAAATGGAAAAACTCCAAATTCTTACAATATAAGAGAGATGGCTCGCTAAGAGCTTCTACAAGAAATTACATCCGAAGAGCTTCCATTTCTCCAACTTCCATTAGAAGAGCTTCCATTTCTTCAACTTCCTTTAGAAGAGCTTCTATTCCCTTGAACTTCTTGAACTTGATTACAAATGATAATAAGCCTTGCTTAAATAGGCACTTCTAACCCAAGACATTACAAACACAAGCAATGTGGGATAAAAGGTAAATACAACTACCTTTAAATAAATATTAAATTCCCACCCAAATACAATTAAGCACTCAACAAATATTAAATGCATGATTTAAGGATCTTTCCACAAACTTCTAAATTGCCACCTATACACCTTGATTAATGGAATGACAACTATTTTTATTATTTTTCTTTTTACGCCACCTATGCGCCTCGAAAATAGAAATCTCCTTTTCCTTTCTTTTCTCCTTTTTATTTTTTTATTATTTCTCCTCTAATTTTCGTTACTTTCTCTCTCCTCCACAATTTTTTTTTTTTTTTTTTTTTTTCCTTTTTTTTTTTTTCCCATTTTTTTTTTCTAATAATTTAATTTTTTCCATGCAAGATGCTCCTGCATCAGACTCCCTTGGTAGATAAAAAGTGTGTCCCACACTTTAATGCCAAAAGAAAGATATAGAACCATCTTCATCTTCACCACAAGCTTCTACCTCAATAGGGACAAGAAAACCAACATGCAAATCTTCCACATTTTTTTTTTTTTGCTGATGCATGATGCTCCTGCATCCGACTCCCATGGTAGGAAAAATTTTGTGAATATGGATTCACAAAATGAAGTAGCCACTATTGAAAGTTTTTTTTTTTTTCCTCTTCCTCCAACACATAGCTGGAACAAGTATCCGATGTCGATATATTTCCTTCTTTCTTCTTTTCCAACACCTAGCTGGAACAAGTGTTTGTTGCTGAAATCTCTCTTCCTCATCCAATCTTGTTGAATTAATCACACCTATAATAAACCCAGCAACACCATACCAATCTTCCTTTGCATACCATACATCACGAACAAGATCCTCATGCAAACCATCATTAGTATCTTTCAAAATCACCTCAAATTCAGCATCATATAATATATAAGAATTTACCTCTTTGACATATTCATCTTTTCTTGCCTCTTTCATGCATGTAACTACTTCACTTGTTGGATCTCCAACTAAGGCACTATACTTCTCCTCCATTGCTGCAATCTTCAAATCATCTTGATCTTCTTCAGGTTCGTAAGTCTTATCATCTTTATGTTCTTCCTCTTCTCGTTCATCTTCTTCATTTTTAGGTTCGCAAATGATTTCCTCTTCATCCGCTTGCTCTTCCACTGGATCATCTTTCTTTTCCACATCCAAGGAATTATCAACATCTCTTTTCTGGTGACATGCTTTTTGTTTCCGCAACTCAGCTTCTAATTCATTCACTTGCTTCTGCAAATCAACTAGCAATGATTGTTGATTTCTTGCTCTAAATTTCTCAAGTCGAGGAATCCTCAGAATCCATCCAATCACAAAAGTCATCTTCTTCTTTCTCTTCTCCATAGTCAAGTCTTTAGAAGACAAATCTCGTCCAAAACAAGAACCTCGTGCAAACTGCCTCACAGTCGACGCTCTGTCTACACAATCAAGAACTTCTTCACAAACTTCACCCAACACAAGGTCCTAGTGCAAACTGCCTCACATTCGGCGATCTGTCCACACGCTTAGGAACTCCCGCTCTGATACCACTGATGACGGGCCACACCACCCGTACCAACTCACAACCAAAAATGAAATAATATGGAGACAAGAGAGATGACAAAATGCTTCATAAAACTTCCATTAATACTTGAAATTCATTAGAATATTCTTCAAATGGAAAAACTCCAAATTCTTACAATATAAGAGAGATGGCTCGCTAAGAGCTTCTACAAGAAATTACATCCGAAGAGCTTCCATTTCTCCAACTTCCATTAGAAGAGCTTCCATTTCTTCAACTTCCTTTAGAAGAGCTTCTATTCCCTTGAACTTCTTGAACTTGATTACAAATGATAATAAGCCTTGCTTAAATAGGCACTTCTAACCCAAGACATTACAAACACAAGCAATGTGGGATAAAAGGTAAATACAACTACCTTTAAATAAATATTAAATTCCCACCCAAATACAATTAAGCACTCAACAAATATTAAATGCATGATTTAAGGATCTTTCCACAAACTTCTAAATTGCCACCTATACACCTTGATTAATGGAATGACAACTATTTTTATTATTTTTCTTTTTACGCCACCTATGCACCTCGAAAATAGAAATCTCCTTTTCCTTTCTTTTCTCCTTTTTATTTTTTTATTATTTCTCCTCTAATTTTCGTTACTTTCTCTCTCCTCCACAATTTTTTTTTTTTTTTTTTTTTCCTTTTTTTTTTTTTCCTCTCTTTTTTTCATCTCTCTTAATTTTATAGATCATATCTTATATTCGATCATTTACTTATTTACATTGGTGTTAACCATCTTAGCCCCCCTCCTAAAATTCCAATGTTGTCATCTTTGTGAGCATCTAGGGTGATAGTCATGTTCCACCTCCTAATGAATCATTATAATTTGCCATGCAAGCATAATTAGGGATACACAAAAACATTGATTATTTCATTTTATCCCTAAGTCTTTTAAATTCTTGGCATTGTATGAAGTGCTTCAAGTTGTGATGATGTGATTCCCCTTTGTCGCCATGTCGCTCCATTTTAAGAGTTAACTGTTAGATGGGCTACAAAAGCATGAAACAGTCAGGTTCAAGTGATCATTGCAACATCACCAAGAAAAAGGATGTGTCAGAGTTTTAAGTTACAAAGTTACAATGGGGAGTAGGCAATCAAGTATAATAGTCTTCGCATCTTCTCTTGTAGTTGAGGTTAACCCAAGATTAAGGTGGCTAGGTTAAGAGTAAACTAAGGTTTGGATTGGGATGATGTGGGATGCTTTGTTTGCACTATCGCAAGGTCAATTTTTGAGTTAATAATTCAAGTTGTGATGGAGTGATCAATAGTTGAAAGTGATCAGCATAGTATTACACAATTAAGTAATCAACAGAGTTTTCAAATTGCAAAATGTCTGAAAAGGTAATGCAAATAGTGAATTAAGGGTAGTCATAGTGTCAAAAAGAGTTGATGCTAAATCCTGGTTTTTGCAATGAAGTGCTTATTTCCCTTTGTTGCACTCTTGTAGTGTTAAAGTTGAGGTTATGAACTTAAGTTACGAAGCTACGAACAAAGAAAAGTTGAGACAATTAAGGGCTAGGTGCAATGTCACCAGGATTCATCTGTAGTTATGAATATTGGCTATGAAGCCATGAAGTGAGATGACAGTTAATTAGAGCAGTGCTCGTATTGTCACATGTTTTAGATTGGCTTTGTGTTTGGTAGTTCTAATAGAGCAACATGACTAAAGAGAAAGGTATTGCAATATCGCATGGTTAAATGATTGTTAGGCCCTAACTATTGCAAGGGTTTCAACCAGTCATTTTTATGATGTTCTCAGAGTTACCATAGTTAGTGGGCTAAGGTAATTTCACGCTATGAAGCATTGATAAGACATGAATGAAGATGTCACTATTGGAAATGTAGATGGAGTAACTGAGGGAGGTGGGGGGGGGGTGTGAATCAGTTACCACAAAACAAATCCATAGATCTCATGGATGTCTTATAAACTAGTTACTACTATCACTTGGTAGCTATATAGAAAAAAAGTTGTAACTTGGTAGATGCAGTGTATGTTATTTTAATAGAACTTAAACATTCACTGTGATTAACATGCATGTATGAAAGAAATAACATGAACATAAGAGATACTAGATTTAATGTGGAAACCCAATATGGGAAAAACCACCAAGTAACTAGCTACTAATTTTCACTCTTCTAAAGTAATCCCTATTAGGAGCCAACCCTGTTAAAGGTTTAAAAACACACTATTAGGTGTGACCTTGTTAGAGGATTTAATCACCCTACTAGGAGTGGCCTTGCTAGAGGACTTTAGAACAATTCAATAGAATTTTCACCTTGTTAGAGGATTTACAAAATGGTTGTTAGACCTACTCTATTAAGAGATTTAGAAATCACTACTACAATGGTGAGAAAGTAACAATGAATTGACCTAAATGAGATGCAACTAAATTGTTGATACAGATCTTAGTTCTGCTTCACTAGATCTTCTTTGATCTAATAAATCTTTTCTACTCCTCAAGGATATTTGATCCTTCTTCAAAATTCGCTCACACTTTCCTCTTCACACAATCAACACACTTGCATGCTCTCTCATTAAATTTAGAATTCACAACTTGACCTTTTATTTATACCTTACAAATTGTCAAGTTGGCTCATTTACAAGTTACATTTATCAATAATCATTACATCATCTAGCTACAATCATTACATGAAATAATTAAACTTTATTTCCCAAAAAAATGAAATCCTTTATTGGCCGACCCTACTTGGTAAAAACTGCTCTAGAAATGATTTCTAGTGTTAACCAACTGAAGCTCGGTGAACACTACAAACTCTGCAAAATACTTTGGAGATCGAGTGAACTCGATAAACATTGACTTTCTTTTGCTAACCTTGTGAGCTCAGTTGCCACTAACTTCTGCCACAAAATCCTTCAATGCCTGAGTGAGCTCGGTAGAAACTATTTCCATAGAGTAATTTCTAGGAACACTTGGTAGACTCTAGAATTTTCTTTGCTGACCAATTGAGCTTGGTAGACTCTATCTGCTAACTAATATGACATTTGTGTAACATCAAAGATAACACACAATTAAACAATTGTATCCAACAATCTCCCTCTTTGTCATTGATGGCAACACAGCATGTCATAGCACAATGAAATTTGAGAACAAGTATTTTTCTAACAGAATATTTCTCCCTCTTAGATTTTATGCCATAAACTTCTCTAATGTAGTATTCTCCCTCTATGAAGTAATTACATAGCTTCTTTTCAAATGGAAAACTCTTCCTTAAACAAATTCAAATTTTAGAAAGATATGACAGTAAACTCTCCCTCTTTGACAACACATGTCAAAGACAACACATACCAAATGAGTAGCAATGTACCTTAAGTACTGATTCATATGCAATGTTTCCATAGCTATGCTATATCAACTTATAGACCTTTAACTTGGTTCTTTTTTATGCATCACTAAAACTTCATTTTAGTGAGCTTTAGATAGGGGAATGACCCCTAGCTTACCTCTAAGATACAAGAATGCATCCTTAGGTAATGGCTTGGTGAATATGTCAGCATTTTGTTCTTTTGTATGGACATATTCCAATCTGATCTCCTTATCCTACACCAATTTTCTAACAAATTTATACTTTATTACAATGTTCTTGGTTTTGGAATGCATCACTAGATTCTTTGAAATGTTAATTGCACTTGTATCATCACAAAACATAACAACTAGTTCTTTGATTTCAACTTTCATGCCTTCCAATAGTTGTTTGAACCAAACAATATTAGAATAGTTTACTGTTGCTTCATCTGTAGATTTGGATGTGCAATTTTTCTTTTCGCTTGTCTAAGAAACCAACCTCTTTCCAAGAAAGAATGCTCCACCACTTGTACTCTTTCTATCATCAATGTTTCCTACCAAATCAGCATCAGTAGACACTTTCAAGTCCAAGTTTCCTCCAAATTTGTACCACAATCCATAATCTTTAGTGCCTTTCAAGTATCTCAAGATCCTTTTGATTGACGTCATGTGATTTTCTCTGGGTTTTGCTGAAAATCTTGCTACTATACCAACTGCAAGAGCAATATCAAGCCTTGTATGAGCTACATACTACAATTTTCCAATCATTGATATGTATAAGGTCTGATCTACCTCTTTTTATTCATCATCCTTGGTAAGCTTTAGTCTAGTACACATGGGAGTTATAACTAGTTTACAATCTTCCATACCAAACTTCTTGAGTATCTCCTTGATGTATTTAGATTGAGTGATGTAGATACCATTCTTGCTCTATTGAATTTGAAGGCCAACAAAGAATTGGATGTCACCAAACATATATATCTCAAATTCCTTGTTCATTTTCTCTAAAAATTCTTTGCATAGATCATCATTCCCTATAAAAAAAAGTATCATCCATAAATATTTCTGCCAAAACAATCTTGTTATCTGGTCCTTCCTTGATATACAAGCTAGTGTTATCATTAGTTCTTTGAAAACCAATCTAAATAAGATAGTTATGCAATATTTCATACCATGCTCTAGGGACTTTTTTTTTACCATACAATGCTTTGTGTAATTTGAAAACTATGTCCTTCTTGTCTGGATCAACAAAACTTTTAGGTTTGTCAATGTAGACTTCTTCATCCAGAATACCATTGAGAAATGCATGTTTGACATCCATCTGATACACCTTAAATCCTTTGTGTGAATCATATGCAAGTAAGGTCCTAACACCTTCTAGTCTTGCAATAGGAGCAAAATCCTCTCCATAGTCAATTCCTTCTTCTTGGGAGTAGCCTTTACATACCCGTCTAGCTTTGTTCCTTGATACCTTACCATCTTCATTCAACTTATTTCTGAATACCCACTTAGTTCCAATCACATTTTTATCTTTAGGCCTAGGTACAAGAGTCCATGTTTTGTTCTCCTATATTTTCTCTATCTCTTTATTCATAGCCTCAATCCAACGTTTATTTTCCAATGCATCTTTGACATTTTTAGGTTCAAAATCAACAAGTAAACAAGTACCTTTTAGCTTACTTCTTGTTATAGTACCTTCATATTTGTCTCCAATAATTTGATTTGGTACATGATGTCTTCTAAAATACTTGACCAATATAGGTTTCTTGCCTTTTGAATGAATTTCATTTTCATCCTCTTGAACTTCAACTTTAGGTTCTGGTTGCTCTAGCTCGATAGGCATTGGCTCAGTAGCATCTAAATGTGACTCGGGTTCCTACAACTTAGTTTGAACTTCTTGCAACTCGGTGACTGAAGACTCGAGAGTAGAAGTCATTTGATTAACAGGTGTATCTGGTATTGTATCAGGTTCAATGAAAACAAATCTCTTGTAATCTTCTCGTTCCTTTTTTCTTTCTTCTTCAATCCTTTCTACAAACTCATCAACTTTCACATGTGCACTTTCTATGATTTTGTGAGTAGACAAATTCAAACATCTATATGCCTTACTCTTGCAAGAATATCCCAAAAATATGCCTTCATCACCCTTCACATCAAATTTTCCTTTTCTAGATTCTTTCAAAATATAACATTTTCTTTCAAATACTTTTAGGTAACTTACATTAGGTTTATAGCCATACCATAACTCATAAGGGGTTTTGAATGAGTCCTTCTTCAACTATACTAGGTTCAAGGTATGAACTACAATGTTGATAGCTTCCTTTTAGTATCTGATAGCAATGTTCTTTTCAATCATTAGAGTTCTTGCACAATCCATGAAAGATTTGTTTCTCCTTTTAGCTATTCCATTATGCTTGGGAGTTCCAGGAGCTGATACCTATCTTTTGATTCCTCTTTCAATGAAAAAGTTATTGAATTCATGGGAGATGAATTCACCACCTCTGTCTGATCTCAAGCATTTCAGTATTTTCCTTATTTTCTTTTCTACTCTGGCCAAATACCATTTGAACTTCTCAAATGCTTTTGACTTCTCTCTCAGATACATGATAGTCATCATTCTAGAGTAGTCATCAACAAAAAGAATGAAGAACTTTTCTCCAGTATAGCTCTCAATTCCAATAGGTCCATACAAATTAGTATGCACAATTTCCAAAATTTCTTTAGACTAATAGTTTTTACTTTAAAGCTAGTCTTTCCCATCTTACTAATCTAACAATTCTTGCATAGACCAACATTAGGTTTCTTTATACTAGGAATGGCCTCTTACTTTCTTGAATTTTCTTATTTTCACCAGGTTATCAAAATTCACATGACACAACCTTCTATGCCATAACCAACTTTCTTCAACTTGAGCAATAAAACATGAACATTCATTAGGTTCAAGATAGAACAAGTTACCTTTTGTTTGTATGCCTAATCCAATCAGCTTTCCTTTGTCATCTAGCAGTCTTATTTTTCCATGCATGAATTCCACGTTGAATCCAATATTGATTAGCTATGCCACACTCAACAAATTGTGTTTTAGTCCTTCAACCTAATAGGAATTATCACATACAAGCTCTTTGGTTAGTGAGATTCTTCCTCCTCCTTTTACGCAACAAGGTTCATTATTACCAAACCTCACACTACCACCATCATAGTCTTCAAAATGTTCAAAATTTGTTTTGTCACCAATCATATGATGAGAACAACCACTTTCTATGATCCATGTATCATTTTTACTCACATGAGATATAAGTGCCATCTTATCTTCCTCATCATTATTAGATTCATCTTTTATAGCAATGTAAACAATTTCATCTTCACTATTATCAGAATCCTTAGAATCTTTAGCCATGAAACATGTTTTCTTACCTTTGTCCTTGAATGATTTGAAGTCTTTCTTGCCATTACACTTGTGACCTTTCTTATCATCCTTGTTTTTCTTGTTTGGGCACCTAGTAGCAATATGACCAATTTCCTCACATGAAAAACAAATCAGAGGAACCTTACCTTTATATTTTCCTTTGCCTCTAGAATATTCCCTTGCAAGTAGAGCTTCAACCACCTCAAGATCACTATCAAAACTCTATTTTGATTCTTCTTCACTTTCTAATTTATAATCCTTTATCTTCTTGCCCTTTTCTTTGAGTGAAAGCTTGGCTTCAAATGTTGATTCAATGTTCTTGGAAGCTATAACATAGTTGTCATAGTTATTTAGCTCAAATGCAGTCAATCTTCCTACTATGGCCTCTAAATTTATCTTATGATTTTCTTCACATCTTTTTTCCTAAATTGCATAAACTCTAATCGCATAAATGGGAAGCAATGTTCTAAGAACTTTACTTACAATTGTTTCCTCCTTGATATCTCCTCCAAAAGCCTTGATTGCACTGATGCTTGCTTTGACTCTTTCAACATACTTGGCAATGTTTTCATCCTCTCTCATCCTCATTTTATCATCAAATTGTCCTCTTAGACTTTCTACTTTGGGTCTTCTCACATTTTCATCACCTCCATAGATATCTTTTAGCTTGTTCCACATAGAAAAGGTAGTTTTTTAATCCTTGATATCATCAAATTCTTCATAGCTTAGGGAAAATGCAATGTCTATCATCATGGTGTTATGAGTCTTCTTCTTAGCAATGACATTGATAGATAGTGTACTCGCAGGAGTTGTATATTCTTCATCAAGATGTTTCAATCTTGTATCTCCAATGGAAATAGGATGGAGCCTCATGAGACCTTTCCATGCTGAAAAGTTGTCCCTATTAAGCCTTAGAATTTCCCTCTTGTAAGACATCCTAATCTTTAGCTTAGATCCTTGAAATCCTTCCTTGAAATCTTTAGATCTAATACCAATTGTTGGAAATGTAGATGGAGTAACTGAGAGGGGGGGTGAATCAGTTACCACAAAACAAATCCACATATCCCTTGAATGTCTTATAAACTAGTTACTACTATCACTCAATAGCTATACAGAAAAAAATGTTGTAACTCAGTAGATGCAGTGTATGTTATTTTAATAGAACTTAAACATTCATAGTGATTAACATGCATACATGAAAGAAATAACATGAACATAAGAGACACCAAATTTAACATGGAAACCCAATATGAGAAAAACCACCAAGTAACTAGCTATTGATTTTCACTCTTCTAAAGTGAACCATGTTAGGAGCCAACCCTCTTAAAGGTTACAAAACACACTATTAGGTGTGATCTTGTTAGAGGATTTAATCACCCTACTAGGAGTGGCTTTGATAGAGGACTTTACAAAAATTCAATAGAACTATCACCTTGTTAGAGGATTTACAAAATGGCTATTAGATCAACTCTGTTAAGAGATTTAGAAATCACTGCTACAATGGTGAGAAAGTAACAATGAATTGACTTGAATGAGATGCAACTAAATTGTTGATATAGATCTCAGTTCTGCTTCACTAGATCCTCTTTGATCAAATAAATATTTTCTACTCCTCAAGGATATCTGATCCTTCTTCAAAATTTTCTCACACTTTCCTCTTCACACTAACAACACACTTGCATGCTCTCTCATTAAATTTAGAATTCACAACTTGACCATTTATTTATACCTTACAAATTGTCAAGTTGACTCATTTACCAATTACATTTATAAATAATCATTACATTATTTGGCTACAAGCATTGCATGAAATAGTTAAACTTTATTTCCCAAAACAATGAAATCCTTTATTGGTCGACCATGCTTGGTAAACACCGCTCCAAAAATGATTTCCAGTGTTAACCAACTAAAGCTCAATGAACACTATGAACACTATTTCCACAGAGTAATTTCTAGGAACACTCGGTAGACTCTAAAATTTTCTTTGCTAACCAACTGAGCTAGGTAGACTTTGTCTACTAACTGATATGACATTTGTGTAACATCAAAGACAACACACAATTAAACAATTGTATCCAACAATCACTACATTACATGGCCAAATAGCTAATGAAGAGAATGAATTACAAAGCCACAAATAGGAGCATGCGTAGGTCAACATAATATTTAGAAGGCTAGATTATCTAGTGGAATATTTAAAGAATATAGGGCTACATGCTAGGTCAAATGTTTGAATTCAGCTGACTTGATCATATGGCTAACCTAGTATTATCATGAACACAGAACCAAGCAACTCTTTTATGACAAATAGGAGAAAGGATTTGTTTGCTTGCGACCAATTTTTTGGTGTCCTCAATACCATTGAATCCCATGCTTCATAAATGCATATCATGATCAATTCTATTTGATTTGATCTCTTGCACCTAAGTCCACTCTTTCCCTTGCTCATTTTTTCATGTCTAGCAAGAAATTGTACTTCATAATCAGATTTTCTTTCTAATTCTTGGTTATTGCTCTCATCTGCAATCCAACCTTATGGTCATTAATGTTAAACTCAAGCTTGTATCTGGGTTATGCCTACACCGTATAAAGGCAAGTTTTGTTGTTTTTCAAAAGATCTCTCTTTTCTTATCATTTGTAGATATTCTCTGTAAATATTATTGCCTCTTATTCAATAGAAATATTTTTTTTCATATCCATTCTTAGCAAGTTGAATTTATGTAATCTGATTATACCTCATTTTTTAGGATGTATTTTTGTAATTACAATACTATGTGCTCATGTTCATTTCAACTGACTAATCTGTTAAGTGAATTTGTTGTATTTCTTGCATGGTTATGTTAGTTATTGACTATTCCATAGTGTTAAGATTGAAAGAATATAGATAATGGTATGTCTTGTGAGGTATATTGAAATTTAGTGCAGTTATTAGAAAGAAGTAGATCAACATACTATTTAGTGTATCAACCCTCTAGATTAGATTAGGTAGTTTGATTTTCATGCATTTTTCCTCCCTTTTTTCCTCTCAAGAAGTACTTTGGTGCACCCTAATAGTAAGGAAGTTAGCCTTCTCTGGAGATTCAATCTCTAATTGTAAAGTCCACGCTTTTGAGATTGTTTCCATGTTACACAAGGTTTCTTAACAGTCATACCTTAAGCAAGGGTGGAGACTTTTGTGTCAACAATTTTTGGCATGCCCTATGGGAATATGTTGAAGCATTTTTTAAGTCTATTGGTTCTCTAGTGTCAATAAAGGACTTCTACTTCTATGTTAAGAAGACAGTGTTGCTCTTAGCATTTCAAACCTGTAAGAGGCTCTCATTCAAGCACTTGGTGACTCCATCTCTACATCTTCATTTCTAGATCAGAATTGTTGTAATTCATGCCCAAGGTTTAAACAAGGGCATCTTCTAAAGGTATTTTCCAATATATTGAACTTTCATTTTCAAATCCTAGAAGAAAAAGAAGTGGACTCTCTCTATCACCAATTAGGAGTTTAGAAGTAGCACATACACCTCTTAGATCTCTTTCTACTCCTCCACTTGATAGGTTAGAGCCTAGAGTACCATCTTTTGATCTGAATAGATCACTATTTCACATGGCTCTCCTTAGAAATTAGGTATTCTCCACATTCAATAATGGGAGCCCTCTTATTTTAACCCAGAGACATGATATCCTAGTATTAGCTCTTAAAATTCTGCATTATTTTACTTGTGAGACTTCTATTTCCCCAATAGAACACATTCAGGAAATCTCAAATATCTACAATATACATGGCATTATAGAAGATGATATTATTGTTAGACTTTTAGCCTCATCACTAAAGGTAAAAGCCTTACAATGGTATAGAGGCTTGCCACATAACTCCATTAATAACTAGGATGAGCTAGGAGAAAGATTATGCAAATACTTCTAAGATAAGAGTGAGCATCTATCACTTTTAGAACAACTTACTACAATCAAGAGGACACCTCATGAGTTTATGATAGATTTTGATTATAGATTCCAAAAACCATGGGATAGAATCCCTACTGCAATGAAGCCTACTCCCCGTAATGCTTTCTTTCATTGCCTTAGAGATTTTAATGATAATATCTCTACCACATTGCAAACCATGGGAGGGGACACTTTGCTAGTTGCTTATGAAATTTCTATAAATGTAGAGAACACTCTAATTCAAGGAGGAAAGCTAGCTCCAAGACCTCCAATGCCACTATTTCCTGACATGCATATACACCAACCTATAATGGCTCCCATCCCAACTAGAACTACATATCAACCTCTTGTTGTTATCACTTCCACCGTCACATCTTTGAATGGGATAGATGAAATTAAGACCATGATACATGTTATGATGCAAAATATGGATAAAATCAATTATCATAACTTTGATATATATAAAAGGTTTCAGGATCAAAATGCAGTGATGCAAAAAATGAACAAAGAATTGATGACTCTAAAGAGACAACAAGCTCAAGGTAGCAAGCCCTTTCAAAACAACTGTAAGAGTTAGCCACTCAATAGATACCTAAATTATGTTAAGGCCCATATAACCAAAATAGACTGGTGGGTAATGTTGGCCTTGCACATGCAAGTGCAAATCCAGTGAGGACAATAGTTGCTCAAAAACTTGGCTCATGAACAAGAATATTGTTCAATTTGTAACTTTTCATATGAGCAATATATCTTCCATAGAGTGGAACCTTCTCAAGCTCTAGATGCATAAGATCAAGCAACAAGGGATCAATATAATTCTAATTAGCCCACTATTGGTTTTCAATTTGAACAGCAAGGGGATCATAACAAAAAGAAGAATAAAGAGCCACATGTTGCTCCCATTCATATACCAAACCCTATAGTCACCAAGGTTCCAACCAAGTCAACATACACTCCTCTCAATATTGTACAACAAATGAAGAGGACCAATATCAATGTTCTTATATGGGATGTTCTTGCAATGTTGTCTCAATTGGAATTATTACAACAAGAATTAAAGATTATCAAAGTGTAGAATGGACTACCTACTATAGATAGAGCAACAAGCTTTGTGCAACCTAAAAGTGAAGAAGAAGCAAGTAAGAAGAATAATCCTTCCCCTATTTATCTCTCTTTGATTATAGGAGATAAATTACTTCACAATTACATGATAGACACTAGAGCTATAAGCAGCTCAGTTATGCCAAAGTTTGTGGCTGATGGCCTTGGTATTTAGTATAAGCTAATAGCTACAGGGTTCTTTAGTTGGATGGTAGTTCTGTTGCAATAGTTGGAGTGTTTTAAAATATGAAGATGGCATTGCATGCATGTCTTGGTTGTACTATCATACAAGACATATCAGTTGTTGAGCTCCCTCCACATTTTACTATTTGCCTATCTAGAGACTAATTTACTACACAAATTGGTAGTTATATTGCATCTAATTGCTCCTACATTTTATTCAGGACAAGATATGGAACAAAGGCTTCCATAAAGTCTGGTCCATCAGCCCTTAATCACATAGAAACTTATACTCACAACCCCATAAATATGAACTGCACAATTTGGGAAGAAGATGAGGAATGAATAACTCATGAACATGCTACACTCATAATAGGGGTTCTTGACCATCTTTTAGATGAATGGTTTAATGATTTCCAGCTTGACCCGATACAAGAAGCTAAAGAGACAAGTCTTGTAAGTTATTGTATATTTGAGGAGGGTGCTCCTATTCCCAATCTCATGAAAGAAAAAGAAGATACAAATGGATTTTGGAATATATTCTTTGATGGATCAAGGAACAAAAATGGTTCACATGCTGGTGTAATGCTTGTTTTCCCTAGTTTGGAGAAATATCACTTTTCATATAGACTCCAATTCAGTTCAACTAATAATGTGGCCGAGTATGAAGCCTTGATCCAAGGTCTCCAACTTTTACAAAGAAGAGGCATAAAGTTCTTGAAAGTATTTGGGGATAGTGATTTGGTTGTAAATCAGATCAGCATTTAGAATGTCATGAAGAACAACCTTCTCAAGTCATACAAACATAGAGCTTGGGATCTACTTGAAGGCTTCCAAGCATTTAACATTTAGAGTGTTCTTAGGAATAAAAATAAACATGTTGATAGACTTGCAACAATTGGTGCTCATTATGACATACTAGAACATGTTATTGATGTAAAGGAACAATAAATCAAACTTTTGTAAGACCTATTGTCCTAGATAATTGCAAAAATTGGAAAGTAATTGATTCTAATGTATAAATTATTAATTTTCCTGCAAAATGAAGCAGAATTATCTACTAAAAAATAATAAAACTTACAAA
Source organism: Cupressus sempervirens (assembly GCA_028749045.1). NCBI lineage: Eukaryota > Viridiplantae > Streptophyta > Pinopsida > Cupressales > Cupressaceae > Cupressus > Cupressus sempervirens. The sequence continues at coordinate 264,792,554 of CM053790.1, forward strand.
GCCAATATGGAGATCAAATTGTGAATCTTAATTCCAAAAAATTCCCTGTGGCCTAGTCACTTTAGAGGGCATATTCAACTCTGATGATCAAGAAAGAAGCAAGGGTTTGAACCTAAGTGCAAGGAGGGATGACTACATGCATGTCACCATTGCTAATGGAAAGACTCTTAATGTGGGAAATGTATGCACTGATACTGAAAAAGAAGTTTCCATTAAATTATGTCAAGAATTTACTGATGTTATTGCTTGGACATATGAAGACTTAAAGGGTTTTGAACCAAGCTTATTCTAGCATACTATAGATTTAAACCATGATGCAAATCCTATTAGACAAAAGCAAAGGTCAATCAACCTTAAGATTGAACCATTAATGAGAAAAGAGTTGCCCAATCTTATAGAAGCTAATATAATTTTCCCTATTAAGCACTCTTCATGGGTAGCCAACCTTCTTCCTATTAGAAATATGAAAGGGGAAATCAAATTATGTGTAGATTTTAGGGACCTTAATAAGGCTTCCCTTAAGGATCACCATCCCCGTCCTTCTATGGAACAACTTCTATCAAAGTTTAGTGGCTTAGAGAGGTTTTCATTGTTAGATGGTTTTTCAAGTTCTAACCAAGTGTTAGTCCAAGAGTCAGACTGATACAAGACAACCTTCATGACTAAATGGGGTACTTATGCCTATTATAAAATTCCATTTGGACTAACCAATGCAGGTGTCACTTTCCAAAAGGCTATGGAAATGGCTTTCAAGGGTGTGCTAGAGAATTTTTTCTTGATATATCTTGATGATATAACTATCTTTTCAAAACATGTAGCAGACTACTTTGATCATTTGAGGCAGGTGTTCATCAGATGCAGAGAGTATGGTGTGTCCTAAACCCAAAAAAGTGTGTGTTTTCCACTGATTAAGGAAAACTCATGGGACATAATGTGTTAAGAGATAGGATAGCAATAGATCCAAAAAGGGTGGAAGCAATTCTCTCTCTCCCACTTTCTAGCCACAAGAAAGGATTGCATAGTTTTTTTGGTAGGATCAACTTTGTGAGAAGGTTCATCCCTAATCTTGTTTCCATGGTGAAACCTCTCACAACCATGTTGAAGAAGAATATGATGTTTAAGGAGATCAAGAAATCAATTGTAATAGCTCCCACTCTTGTCAATCCCAACTTTAATGGAGATTTCATCCTATACTCTCCTAGAGGAGAGTCAAGTATATCAACTATTTTAACACAATTAAATGAATAGAATTTGGAGTAGCCCATTGCTCACTTAAAGATTATGAAAAGAAAATATAGCTACTTAGAAAAGAAAGTTCTTGCTATTGTAAGGGCTCTTAAAAAGTTTAGACATCTTCTATCCCATAATAAGGTCCAACTCTTGGTCCCACATGCACATGTAAAGGAGTTCCTTCTGAACAATGATATCAATGAAAAGAGATTTGGACGGATTAAAAAGGTCATGAAGTATGACATTGATATTAAAACCACCAAGCTTGTGAGAGGCAAAGGATTGTGTGAGAAAATGGCCTCATCTTTTATGACACCTAAGGAGACTGCCCTCTTAATACAAGGTGAGCAACCAGTAGAGAATGAAAATTAGAATGATTGGTTGCATGATATGACTACCTTCTTGATAGAAGGAAGATATCCCCAAGGTATAAATAGAGCCAAGAGAAGATAGTCTAGATTACAATTTATTTCTTATGTCTTGGTGGATGGAATATTTTTTAGGAAGGACTCTGATGGAGTCTTATTGATGTGTATCAAAATAGATCAAATCAGCAAGTTGTTAAAAGAGTTTCATGATGGCCCTGGTGGTGGTCATTACTTAGCTAGGGTTACAGTGATGAAGATAATAAGGGTTGGTTATTACTGGCTAACCTTATTCAATGATTCTCATAAGTGGGTGAGGAAATGTGAGAAATGTGCATTCTTCTCAAGAAAACAAAGATTGGGTGCCCTTCCTCTTCATCCTATTTAGGTAGATCAACCCTTTTCTCAATGGGGTTTAGATCTCATGGGTCCAATAAACCCACCCTCTAGTTCTAGGCACAAATGGATCTTGTTAGACACAAATTATTTTACAAGGTGGATAGAAGAAGTAGCTTTGAAGGATGCAATAGAGGTTTCAGTGATTGAGTTCCTTCATGGAATAGTAACCAGATTTGGTGTTTCTTCAACTATCATATCAGATAATGCCAAATTTTTTTGGAACTAATATACACTCTTTAGCTATTGAACATCAAATATATTTGATTACTTCCTCAAATAATTATCCCCAAGGGAATGGCTTGGCTAAATCCTCCAACAAGAACCTCATATAAACAATAAAGAAGACAATTGAAGATAATCAAAGCAGTTGGCATTGCAAGTTAAGGACTGCCCTTTGGACTAATAGAATTACACCCAAGAGAGAAATTTGGAACTCACCCTTTATGCTGGTATATGGATGGGAAGAAAGGCTTCCTATTTTTCTTAAGCTCCCCTCTCTTGAACTAGCTCATCAATCTGAGCTAGCTGAGAATGATGTTATGACAATTAGGCTAGCAGAATTGATTGAGATAGAAGAAAAAAGATAGTAGGCCATGCATAGACTTGAGGCATGTCAGCAATAGGTCAAAAGAAGTTTTGACAAGAAGGCTATAGCCAGAGTTTTCACAAAAAGAGATCTTGTTCTCAAGTGTGATGCAGATAGAGATAGACCAAGCAGACACTGCAATTTTTATGCCATGTGGAGTGGCCCATATGTTATCACTAGCTATAAAGAAGCCAATTTTTTTCAATTCTCTAGGCCTAAGGGTGATATTATGCCAATTCAAGTTAATGGATTTTACCTTAATCCTTGCTTCTAGAGAAGGTTGAGGGTTTCTATATATAATAGAGTAGTTTTCTTATTTTCAAAGAAGTGCACATGCATAGGCTATTTCCCTATGAAATAGAAAGTTTTGAGGTTTTTGAAGTTTTGCAGTTTGTAGATGTTATAGTTCTATTGCAAAATATGGTTCATTTTTTGTGACTCTAGCCTAATGGATTGCTTAAGGCCATCGGTGAATTCTTAGTAGGAAAGCATCCCCTTTGAGTCACCAAAAATGTTAACCATTTTAGTCCTTCTCCTAAATTCTGATGTTGCCATCTTCTTGAGCATCCAGGGTGATTGTCATGTTCCACATCCTGATGAATCATTATAATTTTCCATGCAAGCATAATTAGGGATACATAAAAATCTTGATTATTTCTTTTTATCCCTAAGTTTTTAAAATTCTTCACATTGTATGAAGTTCTTCAAGTTGTGACAATGCTATTCCTCTTCATCACCACGTCTCTAGTTTAAGACTTAACTATTAGATGGGTTGTGAAAGCATGAAATAGTCAGGTTCAAAGTATCATCACAATATTGCCAGGCAAAAGGAAGTGTCATATTTTTAAGTGTTGAAGTTGTGATAGGGAGTAGGCAGTCAAGTCTAATGGTCTTTGCACCTTCGCTTATGGTTGAGGTTAACCTAAGATCAAGGTAGTAAGGTTAAAAAAAATTATTGTTTACACCATCACATATGGTTAAGAGTAACCTAAGTTTTGGGTTGCAAAGATGTAGGATGTTTTGTTCTCACTATTATAGGGTCAATTACTGAGTTAATAATTCAAATTGCAATGGAGCAATCGGCAATTGAAAGTGATCATCATAGTATCACATGATTAAGTAAAGAATGAAGTTTTCAAGTTACAAAGGTGTGAAAAGGTAATAGTAAATTAAGGGTAGTCACAAGGAGTTAACAATAAACCTTGGTTTAGGAAGTGAAGTGGCAATTTCCCTTTGTCACACTCTCATAGGGTAAGGCTGAGATTATGAACTTAATTCATGAAGTTGCGAACAAAGAAATGTTGAGACAGTTAAGGGCCAGACACAACATCGTAAGGATTCATCTGTAGTTATGAATTTTTGTTGCAAAGCCAAAAAGAAAGATTATAGTTAGTTAGATTTGTGCTCATAGCATCACATGTTTCAAATAGGCTTCATGTTTGGTAGTTTCAATAGAGCGATAAAGTTAAAGATAAAGGCATTGCAACAGCACATAGTTAAAGGATTATTAGGTCCTAATCATTATGAGGGTGTTAAGCAGTCAATTTTATGATTTTTGTAGGGTCACCGTAGTTAGTGGGCTAAGGTAATTTCAAGCTAGGAATTTGCAATAAGGCATTAATAAAGATGTTTCCGCTTCACATGGCCAAATAGTTAATGAAGAGAATGAGTTGCGAAGCCATGAATAGGATCAAGCATAGGTCAACATTATAATTAGAAGGTTGGATGATGTGGAAAAATGTTTAAAGAATATAGGGCCACATGGTAGGTCAAATGTTTGAATTCAGCTGACTTGAAGACATGGTTAACCTAGCATTGTCATGAACAAAGAACCAAGCATCTCTTGGATGGCGAATAGGAGAAAGGATTTCTTTTCTTGCAACCACTTTTTTGGTGTCCTCAATGCCATTAGATCCCATGCTTATTAAATGCATATCATGATCAATAATATTTGATTTGATCTCTTATGGTTGAGTGCACTCTTTCCCTTGCTCATTTTATCATCTCTAATGAGGAATTACACTTCATGATTAGATTTTCTTTCTAATTCTCATTTATTTCTCTCATCTACAATCAAACCTTATGGTCTTTGAAGTTAAAATCAAGGTTGTATTTCAATTATACCTACACCCTATAAAGGGAATTTTTGTTATTTTTCAAAAGATCTCTCTTTTCTAATCTTCTATAGATATTCTCTATAAATATTCTTACCCCTTATTCAATAGAAATCACTACTGTCATATCCATTCTTAGCCAGTTGAATTTGTGCAACCTGATTATACCTCATTTTTTCTGGATTCATTTTGGCAATCACAACACTGTGTGCTCATGTTTATTTCAATTGACTAATCTGTTAAATGAATTTATTATATTCCTTGCATGGTTATGTTAGTTATTGATTGTTCCATGGTGTTAAGATTGGAAGAATAGATATAGTGGTATGTCTTGTGAGGTCTATTGGATTTTAGTGCAGTTATTGGAAAGACTTAGATCAACATACTATTTGGTTTATCACACCTCTAGATTAGATTAGGTAGTTTAATTTTCATGCATTTCCTTCTCCCTTTTTTCCTCTCATGAAGTAGTTAGGTTCACCCTAATAGTAATGTAGTTGGGCCTCTCCAGAGATTCAATCTCTGATTGCAAGTTCCCACACTTTTGAGATTGTTTCCATGTTACACAAGGTTGCTTGAGTGTCATACCTTAAGCAAGGATGCATACTTTTGTGTCAACAATTACCATTACATTCATGGACCTCTCAAAGAATTCAAATACACCCCCTTTCACATAGATCTTGCATTAGCACCCATTCATCATTTTGGTTGTGTTAATCATATTTTTTAAGAGATGGTATAAATTTCTAATGTATATACCCAAAATAAATTGGTGCGTTATTATACATCCTATCATTTCTCACCATTTTCTCATATACATTTTGGTGGACTAGACATGAATCAAACATGCAACCTTTTGATATGGAGTCAAACTCTCTTTCTATGCATTTAGATATCAATATCTACTTTGTATGCATTGCATTAAACACTATTTGTATCACATATTTTCTATAGGTTATGCATCTAGATCTCATATTATTATATGTTTTTAGCTATATCTACATTACATTTTTATCTTTTTTATACTCACATCTAATTGTGTATGCTCAAGATGTTATATATTTGAATTTCATAGTTAAATGTGATTTTCATAAGAAGTTCTCTTTGTTTGGATTGAATATTTCTTTCAAATCCTATAATTTAATTTAATTTCTAATTCCTTCAATTTCCTTTTTCATGATTGTTATCACTTTTATTCCAACTTATAGTATATTAGTTAGATGAAGTCATAGATTTATGGATTCCTTTGATCCCATCCTTCTCTTTCATGTCCGACTTTATGAGACCAACATGAATATTAGTGACATTAATATTATTATGGAGAGTAAATCTTTTCATTCTTCTTGTGATAAAGATGTGGCTTTAAGGGTTCCTCCTATGCAATTCCAAAAAAAAAGTATAATTTTGAGAATTTTTACCATTGGCTAGGATAAGAAAAATCTAATCCTAAGGTCATTTAAAATGTAGTAGACTTAAGGAAGATTATTTATAATGATAAACATGGTGTGAATATCTTGAATATAATCTCTCATCTTATTTATACTAATGTAAATCCTCTAAGTGGTTATGTTCAAGATATAGGTCACATTCTATCTACTACTAGTGATGAGGCCTTTGTGCCTATTTCAACTTTCATTCCTAGTGTGTTCCACTAATTATCCACCTATTATAACCACATCAATTCAATATCTCAATCCTATTCATGTTAGCATTACTAATCCTATTACTTCTTATATTCCTTCAATTGGGTCATGTATTTCATTTCCTTCAATGCCTAGTTATCATAGTGTTCCCTTTTTTTTATTCCACTATTCCTTTGATTTTCAACAATTATCCTAATATTTCCAAATTCTATCCTTTATCCATCCTTTCTATCAATTCTACCATTAATAGATTAGCTCAAACTGTGTCTTCTTTGCAATAATTAATTATCTCCATAACACAATCCAATTTTAACATTCCTACTTGTTATATTTCTAGTTCTTTGTCTTTGGATATCATATGTGTTGTTATGCCACAACATATAGATATTTATTATCTTGATACTTATAATGGTAAGGGTGGTCCTTTGACTCTATTGTGATTTTTATCATGATCATAGCTTCATATATTCTTGAAAAAAAACTATAACTAAATACATGTAATGGTATTGGTATTTGCCTCCTTCCATTGGTTCCTTCCAAAATCTTGCTAATACTTTCATTCAATAGTTTCAAAATAAAATTGATCATAAAATTTCTTTGTGTAATTTAATAAATTTGTGAACAATGTGGTAAAGACAAAGTGATTGATTTTATTGGTATACTTAAGCATTTGTATGCTTCTAGATTTCTTTTCATGTTCCTGATATTGATGTACAATACATTTTCATTGCTAATTTACAACAACAAAAATTAGAGATAAGATTTTCCTATATGAATTCTCCTATTCCTCTCAATTATGTCTAGTAATTTTTAATTATCAAATTTGTGTGATCCAATTTTAAAAACCCACTCCAATGGCTCCTATTGACAAGAGTGTTACCGCATCCAACAATTTTAACAAATTTCATAAACCAAAAACTTTATCAAAATCAATAGTTCATCCAATAATGTTCTTGAGCAAGTGATAGAAGCATCCAAATGTGTGGCTCCTTTGTCATCTATTTTTAAGCATGTTTTTATCATACTTACCTTTCTGAATCTTTACATTATGTGATATTAAAATAAATCAATCTTAATATGTTAACATGTCCTCCTATTAAAGTGATCGATACATCCAAACCTTTATCCAAATACTTTCACCACAAATCATTTTTTCAATACCATCTTGACCCCCATCATGATATTGAAAGGTTTGTTTGCATGAAAATATTTATTTTATACCTTATTGATTTCACTATTACATATTTTTAAGGTGATAATGGCCAAGACAACAAATTGGTTGTACCACCCAACAAAAATGTGCAAAGTTATAATAACTCTTTACAATCTCATTCAACTAATTGAGTCTACCCAAATTTTTTCTTCTTCAACATGCATGTCTTGTGATGATGATGATTATCATGAAGCTATTTATGTTGGTGACAAAATAGAAAAAGTAAAACCTAAAATTCAATTTGAGATTAGCATTACCTTTGCCTCTATCGAGACAATAAAAGCACCTGATGGCCCTCTCTACATTTTGCAAAGGTTAATGTATTTTATTCTCAATATTTACTTATTGATCCTACTTTCATGGTCAATGTGATTATTGAAGAACAACTTTTTAGTTATAGATATTATATAAACTTGTAATGGTTTCCTTTTTCATTCTCAAGGTTCAATTTTATTTCTTGTTGAAGTTAGTGCTAAAAATTTAGATGTTACCTTCATGCTAATCCTAACTTCCAATAATTACAATTGAAACTTGTCATTGCTTGGATTACCTCAATTAAATTTTTGGCTTATCATATTCATATATTCATTAAATTTCCTCATAGTGAAGCGATCATGATTTTTAACCATAATCTTTATCAATCTTCAGTACCATAAGACTCATTTGACATTAATTTCTTTAGGCCTTCTATACCTTAGTCAACTCAAGTTCATCATGATCATCTCTTTTGATCCTATAAGCCTAAAAAATCTAAAAGATTTATGAACTTATCAAATTCAAGGATGTTCCATCTCTTTTCCCTAGAAGAGAACTTGGTACATCTCCTACACTTGTTATATATGCTTCTATTACACCTACTATAGCTTAAGAAAAATTACCTAAAGTACTCTCTCAAACTAGTATAATTCCTTTTGTTCTTCCTCCTAAAGAAGAAAGGGCCTTCTTTTGATTGATCCTTATCAAAATCAAATTTCAAAAAAACCACAATCATCATGCTTGTGACCTTTCTCTCAAATTTCATAGTAGAGATCATCAATTTGCTTCTTAAAATATTTATTCACCTTGTAAAAAAACTTATATTTACTTCCCTTTGATCAACTTATGCTTGAAGCAATGTTGGAAGTAAACTTTAACATAATAAACATCAATAAACATGAGAATTATATTTGTATCTTGGATTCTATAATTACAATTAATTTTGATGAAGAAGATATTGTTGATGATAATAATATTTATACTAATAATAAAATTTGTTCTAATGATTTTGACGATATGCATGAGACTATTGATGTTGATCATGATTTTCTAGCTCTACTTTCACAATAATTATCTATCAATCCTAGTGATAAAGCTAGTGACCTATCTTTGCAGCACAATCATTCCTAGCTATTGTTCTATCTGTCATGCTTGATGTTTCCCATCTTGTAAGTTTTCCACATTTCCTACACATTGTATACTAATATGGGGGGAAAGTGATACACTTCACTAACTCCTCTTGTGTGTGAATTCAATGGGTTTTCTTGTTGTAATCTTCTTTCCTTGTCATCTCTTGCATTTTCAAACTTTTTTTTAGATTTTTGTAAATGACCTTTGTTGCTCCAATGACCCAAAGTGATAAAGGAATTAGAAAATCACACACATTTTTTTTTTTTTAATCTTAATTCTTCTATATGTTCTTACATGTTATGGTGTGCATATTTTATTCTTCATGAATGTGAATTTGTGTTGTTTGATTTGGGATTAAGCAAAATAGTAGTTACTCATTCTTTTTGGTCTCTATGATTTTGGCCCAAATAAAACTATTATTTTTAACTCCTATGGTTATTCTTCCATTATGCTTTTAGTTCTACTACCTTTGGGAGATGAGGGAATTTCATTTTGATATAGTATCTCACATATTATCGTAGATCATACTAACCCCAAATTTAATAGATCCCTTATGTGTTCTCTTTTGTTGTGTTCTTATTTCCCTTTATTTTCCCTTTGTAGGGGCATTTTATAGTAGAAACATCTCTTATGGAATTTCATATACTCAATTAAATTCATTGCTCCCCTTAACTAATCTAAAATTTCTTTAATATGGGGAATACAGTTTTGTTTTTTTCTTTCATATTTTGCACACACACACAAAATGATTTGATGTCATATCTCTCTTGTATTAGATCCCTTAACTAAAATAATACTTACTTAACGACTAATCAAGTTCCAAATTTGATCCTTAAGGAAATAATATTTTCTTAGGAATAATTATCTCTTAGATCCCTTAATGGAAATATTTTTTCCTTAAGGACTAATCCTTTTCTCTTTGATCCCTAATAAAAAAAAAATTCCTTAAAATAGATCATTCTTTTATCAAATCCCTTAATGATTCCTTAAGGATCAATATTTTTTTAGGATTGAATAGAATAACACAACTTGCTAGACCATTCAGTACTATCATTTTTTATGCTTTTCATTTACCTTGTCCTTAGTAAGAAAATTACTTATAGGGTTAGTGATCACACTTGTTTTCCTTTATGTGTTCCACAATAAGAAAATTAGCTAATGTGCTAGTGATCACACTTATCTCCCTCTTTCCCCCTCTTTTCAAAGATGCCTCTTTGACCTTGGTTTTGTATTTGATGAATACTTAAGTCACTTGGGGGCTTTATGTTTCTTTGTTTACTTGACCTTGATATGATCAACTTATGCATTCAATTGACTTTACTATTTCCATTAGTTTTTCACTTAGTCATACTAAACTTGGAGATAAATGTATAATCCTAAAATGTTAGCACCCATAATTGGAAGCTCTATGACCTATTGGACCCTATTTTGGTGATTTTGAGGTTTTATCTCTTGTTATCCTTGATCCCAAAAATCTATAATTCTCCCTCTATATTTTATCACACTCCCCTAGATCCCAAAAAATTAAACTTATTTCCCTAAGGAAAAGTCAAATTGTCATATTTTCCCTATGTACAAATCAATTGACCAAATTATACCTAGGATTATGGGCTCAAATTTGGCCTAGGAACCAAATGGCGGGGTTTTCATCCAAGCTTTTGATTGTGGTTGGTCTTGAAAAAAATGTAATAATGAAATGAGTACAAAAAAACATCAAATCCTCTCATTTTGATATAACAAGATACTCAGTACATGATCAAGTGCAATCTGTAATAGCCCACTGGGGAACCCAAGAGAAATTAACGTATAATGTCACTAAGTTTGTAACGCCCCGCCAAGGGATCCAAAGAATAAACCTAAAGTTTTACTAAGTTTGGTAGCATTTTGTAATGCCCCGCCAAGGGATCCAAAGAATTTCACTAAGTTTACCAAACAATTTTCTTTTATGAAAGTAAAACCATACACAACACTTGCGGAAGCAATAGTAACATCTATCTGAAAGTAAACATAACATACATAACAGATTACATTCTTTAAATATCCCTTAACATTGAATTACTTCTAATCTTAACTATCCATCTAACATCACATCCTTAACAATGAAATAACAATGATGCATCCAATGTTCCTAAACATTATTACAAGTGTACATTTTAGATTGCTCAGTCATCCACTATATATGTTACAAGGTATGAAAAGCTTAAAAGAATAAACATCCATGTAAATAAAGTACATCATCATCCAATATTAATCCATGATGCAATAACATAATGAAACCACATACCATACATGATACATCATCATCATAAAGATATAAACATCCATCATAAAAGATAACCATATATCTCAAACATAACTAACTAAGTGCACGGTTCCTCCCAACCGTAAATAGCATCATTAGACCATCATGGATCCTAGCCATCCCTCCATGCGTAACATTCCAAAGCACCGAAGAGATCATCGGCTATAACCATAGTAGGAATGTCACTCCTAAAAAACATCCTACTAACATGCAAAGTAAAGCATAAGATAACATCAACTAACATATGCAAATCATCAATGTAAGGAACATACCATTAAATACATCCATCATAGGGTATATCATCTACCATAATGATCCAAGAACATAATGAAGATAAATACCAACCAAGAATGCTCCAGCCACGGTGTCTCAAACGGATCTCAAATGATAAGAGTGATAAAACACTACCACCCGACCGCGTGGAACCTAAATGGTCCACTCCCACCATGCTGAGGAGATAATCTCAAGTCCCAAATAGGCTATCAAAACCACAAAGCATAAATCTCTTTAAGTCTAGGAATCCTAAAAGTATACTAACTCAAAGGTTCCAACACACACAAAATTGACGTCTAATTCCCAGAGGTGCACAATAACATGTAGGAAACCTACTCTGCAAGCGGGAAAGTGTCATCGCATTTATCTCATACAAGTTACCCTGGCAGTTAGCTAAACTCTACGGGTCCATACAGATCTCATGCGGCCACTAGTATCCTCTCATACTGACGAGGCATACTATGGAATGCAAGGTCGCAACCATGCATCTCACTACTCCCATCCTATCCTGTACAAGCGCTCAAGGCATGGGCGAGAACCAAAAAAATTATCTTTTTAGGTTCATTTAATCCCCATTTAGTGTGTAAATGTTATCACTTATTAACCAAACTTACAATGAGTTATCCTGGCAGCCACTTAGGGCCCCGGCCCCCATTGCAAGCCACTTCCCGACACTACAAGTAGATTACCTACCCTAATCCTCATGGAATCATAATCACCACAGTCCTGTACAAGCGACTGTAAAGAAAAATCCAAAAGATAATCCATAAAAAGAATCATCAAATATCCACAATATAAGCATCAAATATCCATAATAAGAATCATCAAATCTCCAAGATAAGAATCATCAAAAATGCATAAAAGCATCAAATCTCCATGAGCAACATCCATAGAAA